>MRSW03000330.1:0-36784 GCA_001923025.3 Taenia multiceps | reverse complement strand
GACAGGTAGACAAGTGAGTGACACTTGACATGTGGTGCATTGTTGTCACCTGGCAAGTCAGTCAGTGGCGTGACAAGGCTTGACAACCTGTCAGCTTGACGGGTGACAGCTGGACAGGTAGACAAGTGAGTGACACTGACATGTGGTGCATTGTTGTCAGCTTCAAGTCAGTCAGTGAGGCCGTTGACAAGGCTTGACCCTGTCATTGACAGGGACAGCTTGACAGGTAGACAAGTGAGTGGACATCTGACATGTGGTGCATGTTGTCACGTCAGTCAGTCAGTCAGTGAGGCGCGTGACAGGCTTGACAACCTGTCAGCTTGACAGGTGACAGCTTGACAGGTAGACAAGTGAGTGACACTCTGACATGTGGTGCATGTTGTCCTGTCAAGTCAGTCAGTGAGGCGTGACAAGGCTTGACAACCTGTCAGCTTGACAGGTGACAGATGACAGGTAGACAAGTGAGTGACACTCTGCATGTGGGCATTGTTGTCACCTGTCAAGTCAGTCAGTGAGGCGTGACAAGGCTTGACAACCTGTCAGCTTGACAGGTGACAGCTTGACAGGTAGACAAGTGAGTGACACTCTGACATGTGGTGCATTGTTGTCACCTTCAAGTCAGTCAGTGAGGCGTGACAAGGCTTGAAACTGTCAGCTTGACAGGGACAGCTTGACAGGTAGAAGTGAGTGACACTCTGACATGTGGTGCATTGTTGTCACTGTCTAAGTCAGTCAGTGAGGCGTGACAAGGCTTGACAACCTGTCAGCTTGACAGGTGACAGCTTGACAGGTAGACGTGAGTGACACTCTGACATGTGGTGCATTGTTGTCACTGTTTCAGTCAGTCAGTGAGGCGTGACAAGGCTTGACAACCTGCAGCTTGACAGGTGACAGCTTGACAGGTAGACAAGTGAGTGACACTCTGACATGTGGTGCATTGTTGTCACCTGTCAAGTCAGTCAGTGAGGCGTGACAAGGCTTGACACCTGTCAGCTTGACAGGTGACAGTTGACAGGTAGACAAGTGAGTGACACTTGACATGTGGTGCATTGTGTTGTCAGCTGTCAACAGTCAGTGAGCGCGTGACAAGGCTTGACAACCTGTCAGCTGACAGGTGACAGCTTGACAGGTAGAAAGTGAGTGACCACTCTGAATGTGGTGCATTTGTCACTCTCAAGTCAGTCAGTGAGGCGTGACAAGCTGACAACCTGTCAGCTTGAAGGTGACAGCTTGACAGGTAGACAAGTGAGTGACACTCTGACATGTGGTGCATTGTTGTCACCTGTCAAGTCAGTCAGTGAGGGCGTGACAAGGCTTGACAACCGTCAGCTTGACAGGTGACAGCTTGACGGTAGACAAGTGAGTGACACTGACATGTGGTGCATTGTTGTCATGTCAAGTCAGTCAGTGAGGTGCGTGACAAGGCTTGACAACCTGTCAGCTTGACAGGTGACAGCTTGACAGGTAGACAAGTGAGTGACCTCTGACATGTGGTGCATTGTTGTCACTGTCAAGTCAGTCAGTGAGGCGTGACAAGGCTTGACAACCTGTCAGCTTGACAGGTGACAGCTTGACAGGTAGACAAGTGAGTGACCTCTGACATGTGGTGCATTGTTGTCACTCTCAAGTCAGTCAGTGAGGCGTGACAAGGTTGAAACCTGTCAGCTTGACAGGTGACAGCTTGACAGGTAGACAAGTGAGTGACACTCTGACATGTGGTGCATTGTTGTCACCTGTCAAGTCAGTCAGTGAGGCGTGACAAGGCTTGACAACCTGTCAGCTTGACAGGTGACAGCTTGACAGGTAGACAAGTGAGTGACACTGACATGTGGTGCATTGTTGTCACTGTCAAGTCAGTGAGGCGTGACAAGGCTTGACACTGTCAGCTTGACAGTGACAGCTTGACAGGTAGACAAGTGAGTGACACTCTGACATGTGGTGCATTGTTGTCACTGTCAAGTCAGTCAGGAGGCGTGACAAGGCTTGACACCTGCGCTGAAGGTGACAGCTTGACAGGTAGACAAGTGAGTGACACTCTGGAATGTGGTGCATTTTGTCACTGTCAAGTCAGTCAGTGAGGCGTGACAAGGCTTGACAACCTGTCAGCTTGACAGGTGACAGCTGACAGGTAGACAAGTGAGTGACACTCTGACATGTGGTGCATTGTTGTCAGCTGTCAAGTCAGTCAGTGAGGCGTGACAAGGCTTGACAACTGTCAGCTTGACAGGTGACAGCTTGACAGGTAGACAAGTGAGTGACACTCTGACATGTGGTGCATTGTTGTCACCTGTCAAGTCAGTCAGTGAGGCGTGACAAGGCTTGACAACCTGTCAGCTTGACAGGTGACAGCTTGACAGGTAGACAAGTGAGTGACACTCTGCATGTGTGCATTGTTGTCACCTGTCAAGTCAGTCAGTGAGGCGTGACAAGGCTTGACAACCTGTCAGCTTGACAGGTGACAGCTTGACAGGTAGACAAGTGAGTGACACTCTGACATGTGGTGCATTGTTGTCACTCTCAAGTCAGTCAGTGAGGCGTGACAAGGCTTGACAACCTGTCAGTTGACAGTGACGTGACAGGTAGACAAGTGAGTGACACTCTGACATGGGTGCATGTTGTCATGTCAAGTCAGTCAGTGAGGCGTGACAAGGCTTGACAACCTGTCAGCTTGACAGGTGACAGCTTGACAGGTAGACAAGTGAGTGACACTCTGACATGTGGTGCATTGTTGTCACTCAGTGTCAAGTCAGTCAGTGAGGCGTGACAAGGCTTGAAACTGTCAGCTTGACAGGTGACAGCTTGACAGGTAGACAAGTGAGTGACACTCTGACATGTGGTGCATTGTTGTCACTCTCAAGTCAGTCAGTGAGGCGTGACAAGGCTTGACAACCTGTCAGCTTGACAGGTGAAGCTGACAGGTAGACAAGTGAGTGACACTCTGACATGTGGTGCATGTTGTCAGTTCAGTCAGTCAGTGAGGCGTGACAAGGCTTGACAACCTGTCAGCTTGACAGGTGACAGCTTGACAGGTAGACAAGTGAGTGACACTCTGACATGTGGTGCATTGTTGTCACCTGTCAAGTCAGTCAGTGAGGCGTGACAAGGCTTGAAACCTGACAGCTTGACAGGTGACAGTTGACAGGTAGACAAGTGAGTGACACTCTGACATGTGGTGCATTGTTGTCACCTGTCAAGTCAGTCAGTGAGGCGTGACAAGGCTTGAAACCTGTCAGCTTGACAGGTGACAGCTTGACAGGTAGACAAGTGAGTGACACTCTGACATGTGGTGGCATGTTGTCACCTGTCAGTCAGCAGTGAGGGTGACAAGGCTTGACAACCTGTCAGCTTGACAGGTGACAGCTTGACAGGTAGACAAGTGAGTGACACTCTGACATGTGGTGCATTGTTGTCACTTCAAGTCAGTCAGTGAGCGTGACAAGGCTTGACAACCTGTCAGCTTGACAGGTGACAGCTTGACAGGTAGACAAGTGAGTGACACTCTGACATGTGGTGCATTGTTGTTCACCTGTCAAGTCAGTCAGTGAGGCGTGACAAGGCTTGAAAACCTGTCAGCTTGACAGGTGACAGCTGACAGGTAGACAGTGAGTGACCTCTGACATGTGGGCATGTTGTCACCTGTCAAGTCAGTCAGTGAGGCGTGACAAGGCTTGACAACTGTCAGCTTGACAGGTGACAGCTTGACAGGTAGACAAGTGAGTGACACTCTGACATGTGGTGCATTGTTGTCACCTGTCAAGTCAGTCAGTGAGGCGTGACAAGGCTTGACCCTGTCAGCTTGACAGGTGACAGCTTGAAGGTAGACAAGTGAGTGACACTCTGACATGTGGTGCATTGTTGTCACCTGTCAAGTCAGTCAGTGAGGCGTGACAAGGCTTGAAACCTGTCAGTGACAGTTGACAGGTAGAGTGAGTGACACTCTGACATGTGGTGCATTGTTGTCACTGTCAAGTCAGTCAGTGAGGCGTGACAAGGCTTGACAACTGTCATTGACAGGTGACAGCTTGACAGGTAGACAAGTGAGTGACACTCTGACATGTGGTGCATGTTGTCACCTGTCAAGTCAGTCAGTGAGGCGTGACAAGGCTTGACAACCTGTCAGCTTGACAGGTGACAGCTGACAGGTAGACAAGTGAGTGACACTCTGACATGTGGTGCATTGTTGTCACTGTCAGTCAGTCAGTGAGGCGTGACAAGGCTTGACAACCTTCAGCTTGACAGGTGACAGCTTGACAGGTAGACAGTGAGTGACACTCTGACATGTGGTGCATGTTGTCCTGTCAAGTCAGTCAGTGAGGCGTGACAAGGCTTGACAACCTGTCAGCTTGACAGGTGACAGCTTGACAGGTAGACAAGTGAGTGACACTCTGACATGTGGTGCATTGTTGTCACCTGTCAAGTCAGTCAGTGAGCAAGGCGTGACAAGGCTTGACAACCTGTCAGCTTGACAGGTGACAGCTTGACAGGTAGACAAGTGAGTGACACTCTGACATGTGGTGCATTGTTGTCACCTGTCAAGTCAGTCAGTGAGGCGTGACAAGGCTTGACAACCTGTCAGCTTGACAGGTGACAGCTTGACAGGTAGACAAGTGAGTGACACTCTGACATGTGGTGCATTGTTGTCACCTGTCAAGTCAGTCAGTGAGGCGTGACAAGGCTTGACAACTGTCAGCTTGACAGGTGACAGCTTGACAGGTAGACAGTGAGTGACACTCTGACATGTGGTGCATTGTTGTCACCTGTCAAGTCAGTCAGTGAGGCGTGTGACAAGGCTTGACAACCTGTCAGCTGACAGGTGACAGCTTGACAGGTAGACAAGTGAGTGACACTCTGACATGTGGTGCATTGTTGTCACCTGTCAAGTCAGTCAGTGAGGCGTGACAAGGCTTGACAACCTGTCAGCTTGACAGGTGACAGCTTGACAGGTAGACAAGTGAGTGACACTCTGACATGTGGTGCTTGTTGTCACTGTCAAGTCAGTCAGTGAGGCGTGACAAGGCTTGACAACCTGTCAGCTTGACAGGTGAAGCTTGACAGGTAGACAAGTGAGTGACACTCTGACATGTGGTGCATTGTTGTCACCTGTCAAGTCAGTCAGTGAGGCGTGACAAGGCTTGACAACCTGTCAGTTGACAGGTGACAGCTTGACAGGTAGACAAGTGAGTGACACTCTGACATGTGGTGCTTGTTGTCACCTGTCAAGTCAGTCAGTGAGGCGTGACAAGGCTTGACAACTGTCAGCTTGACAGGTGGACAGCTTGACAGGTAGACAAGTGAGTGACACTCTGACATGTGGTGCATTGTTGTCACCTGTCAAGTCAGTCAGTGAGGCGTGACAAGGCTTGACAACCTGTCAGCTTGACAGGTGACAGCTTGACAGGTAGACAAGTGAGTGACACTCTGACATGTGGTGCATTGTTGTCACCTGTCAAGTCAGTCAGTGAGGCGTGACAAGGCTTGACAACCTGTCAGCTTGACAGGTGACAGCTTGACAGGTAGACAAGTGAGTGACACTCTGACATGTGGTGCATTGTTGTCACCTGTCAAGTCAGTCAGTGAGGCGTGACAAGGCTTGACCAACTGTCAGCTTGACAGGTGACAGCTTGACAGGTAGACAAGTGAGTGACACTCTGACATGTGGTGCATTGTTGTCACCTGTCAAGTCAGTCAGTGAGGCGTGACAAGGCTTGACAACCTGTCAGCTTGACAGGTGACAGCTTGACAGGTAGACAAGTGAGTGACACTCTGACATGTGGTGCATTGTTGTCACCTGTCAAGTCAGTCAGTGAGGCGTGACAAGGCTTGACAACCGTCAGCTTGACAGGTGACAGCTTGACGGTAGACAAGTGAGTGACACTCTGACATGTGGTGCTTGTTGTCACCTGTCAAGTCAGTCAGTGTGAGGCGTGACAAGGCTTGACAACCTGTCAGCTTGACAGGTGACAGCTTGACAGGTAGACAAGTGAGTGACACTGACATGTGGTGCATTGTTGTCACTGTCAAGTCAGTCAGTGAGGCGTGACAAGGCTTGACAACCTGTCAGCTTGACAGGTGACAGCTTGACAGGTAGACAAGTGAGTGACACTCTGACATGTGGTGCATTGTTGTCACCTGTCAAGTCAGTCAGTGAGGCGTGACAAGGCTTGACAACCTGTCAGCTTGACAGGTGACAGCTTGACAGGTAGACAAGTGAGTGACACTCTGACATGTGGTGCATTGTTGTCACCTGTCAAGTCAGTCAGTGAGGCGTGACAAGGCTTGACACACCCTCAGCTTGACAGGTGACAGCTTGACAGGTAGACAAGTGAGTGACACTCTGACATGTGGTGCATTGTTGTCACCTGTCAAGTCAGTCAGTGAGGCGTGACAAGGCTTGACAACCTGTCAGCTTGACAGGTGACAGTCTGGACAGGTAGACAAGTGAGTGACACTCTGACATGTGGTGCATTGTTGTCACCTGTCAAGTCAGTCAGTGAGGCGTGACAAGGCTTGACAACCTGTCAGCTTGACAGTAGACAGTGAGTGACACTCTGACATGTGGTGCATTGTTGTCACCTGTCAAGTCAGTCAGTGAGGCGTGACAAGGCTTGACAACCTGTCAGCTTGACAGGTGACAGCTTGACAGGTAGACAAGTGAGTGACACTCTGACATGTGGTGCTGTTGTCACCTGTCAAGTCAGTCAGTGAGGCGTGACAAGGCTTGACAACCTGTCAGCTTGACAGGGTGACAGCTTGACAGGTAGACAAGTGAGTGACACTCTGACATGTGGTGCATTGTTGTCACCTGTCAAGTCAGTCAGTGAGGCGTGACAAGGCTTGACAACCTGTCAGCTTGACAGGTGACAGCTGACAGGTAGACAAGTGAGTGACACTCGACATGTGGTGCATTGTTGTCACTGTCAAGTCAGTCAGTGAGGCGTGACAAGGCTTGACAACCTGTCAGCTGACAGGTGACAGCTTGACAGGTAGACAAGTGAGTGACACTGACATGTGGTGCATTGTTGTCACCTGTCAAGTCAGTCAGTGAGGCGTGACAAGGCTTGACAACCTGTCAGTGACAGGTGACAGCTTGACAGGTAGACAAGTGGTGCATTGTTGTCAATCTCAAGTCAGTCAGTGAGGCGTGACAAGGCTTGACAACCTGTCAGCTTGACAGGTGACAGCTTGACAGGTAGACAGTGAGTGACACTCTGACATGTGGTGCATTGTTGTCACCTGTCAAGCGTCCAGTGAGGCGTGACAAGGCTTGACAACCTGTCAGCTTGGATGACAGGTGACAGCTTGACAGGTAGACAAAGTGAGTGACACTTGACATGTGTGCATTGTTGTCACCTGTCAAGTCAGTCAGTGAGGCGTGACAAGGCTTGACAACCTGTCAGCTGACAGGTGAAGCTTGACAGGTAGACAAGTGAGTGACACTCTGACATGTGGTGCATTGTTGTCACTGTCAAGTCAGTCAGTGAGGCGTGACAAGGCTTGACAACGTCAGCTTGACAGGTGACAGCGTGACAGGTAGACAAGTGAGTGACACTCTGACATGTGGTGCATTGTTGTCACTGTCAAGTCAGCAGTGAGGCGTGACAAGGCTTGACAACCTGTCAGCTTGACAGGTGACAGCTTGACAGGTAGACAAGTGAGTGACACTCGACATGTGGTGCATTGTTGTCACCTGTCAAGTCAGTCAGTGAGGCGTGACAAGGCTTGACAACCTGTCAGCTTGAAGGTGACAGTTGACAGGTAGACAAGAGTGGGACACTGACATGTGGTGCATTGTTGTCACCTGTCAAGTCAGTCAGTGAGGCGTGGACAAGGCTTGACAACCTGTCAGTTGACAGGTGACAGCTTGACAGGTAGACAAGTGAGTGACACTCTGACATGTGGTGGCATTGTTGTCACTGTCAAGTCAGTCAGTGAGGCGTGACAAGGCTTGACAACCTGTCAGCTTGACAGGTGACAGCTTGACAGGTAGACAAGTGAGTGACACTCGACATGTGGTGCATTGTTGTCACCTGTCAAGTCAGTCAGTGAGGCGTGACAAGGCTTGACAACCTGTCAGCTTGACAGGTGACAGCTTGACAGGTAGACAAGTGAGTGACACTCTGACATGTGGTGCATTGTTGTCACCTGTCAAGTCAGTCAGTGAGGCGTGACAAGGCTGACAACCTGTCAGCTTGACAGGTGACAGCTTGACAGGTAGACAGTGAGTGACACTCTGACATGTGGTGCATTGTTGTCACCTGTCAAGTCAGTCAGTGAGTGCGTGACAAGGCTTGACAACCTGTCAGTGACAGGTGACAGCTGACAGGTAGACAAGTGAGTGACACTCTGACATGTGGTGCATGTTGTCACCTGTCAAGTCAGTCAGTGAGGCGTGACAAGGCTTGACAACCTGTCAGCTTGACAGGTGACAGCTTGACAGGTAGACAAGTGAGTGACACTCTGACATGTGGTGCATTGTTGTCACCTGTCAAGTCAGTCAGTGAAGGCGTGACAAGGCTTGACAACCTGTCAGCTTGACAGGTGACAGCTTGACAGGTAGACAAGTGAGTGACACTCTGACATGTGGTGCATTGTTGTCACCTGTCAAGTCAGTCAGTGGAGGCGTGACAAGGCTTGACAACTGTCAGCTTGACAGGTGACAGCTTGACAGGTAGACAAGTGAGTGACACTCTGACATGTGGGTGCATTGTTGTCACCTGTCAAGTCAGTCAGTGAGGCGTGACAAGGCTTGACAACTGTCAGCTGACAGGTGACAGCTTGACAGGTAGACAAGTGAGTGACACTCTGACATGTGGTGCATTGTTGTCACCTGTCAAGTCAGTCAGTGAGGCGTGACAAGGCTGACAACCTGTCAGCTTGACAGGTGACAGCTTGACAGGTAGACAAGTGAGTGACACTCTGACATGTGGTGCATTGTTGTCACCTGTCAAGTCAGTCAGTGAGGCGTGACAAGGCTTGACAACCTGTCAGCTTGACAGGTGACAGCTTGACAGGTAGACAAGTGAGTGACACTCTGACATGTGGTGCATGTTGTCACCTGTCAAGTCAGTCAGTGAGGCGTGACAAGGCTTGACAACCTGTCAGCTTGACAGGTGACAGCTTGACAGGTAGACAAGTGAGTGACACTCTGACATGTGGTGCATGTTGTCACCTGTCAAGTCAGTCAGTGAGGCGTGACAAGGCTTGACAACCTGTCAGCTTGACAGGTGACAGCTTGACAGGTAGACAAGTGAGTGACACTCTGACATGTGGTGCATTGTTGTCACCTGTCAAGTCAGTCAGTGAGGCGTGACAAGGCTTGACAACCTGTCAGCTTGACAGGTGACAGCTTGACAGGTAGACAAGTGAGTGACACTCTGACATGTGGTGCATTGTTGTCACCTGTCAAGTCAGTCAGTGAGGCGTGACAAGGCTTGACAACCTGTCAGCTTGACAGGTGACAGCTTGACAGGTAGACAAGTGAGTGACACTCTGACATGTGGTGCAGTTGTCACCTGTCAAGTCAGTCAGTGGAGGCGTGACAAGGCTTGACAACCTGTCAGCTGACAGGTGACAGCTTGACAGGTAGACAAGTGAGTGACACTCTGACATGTGGTGCATTGTTGTCACCTGTCAAGTCAGTCAGTGAGGCGTGACAAGGCTTGACAACCTGTCAGCTTGACAGGTGACAGCTTGACAGGTAGACAAGTGAGTGACACTCTGACATGTGGTGCATTGTTGTCACCTGTCAAGTCAGTCAGTGGGCGTGACAAGGCTTGACAACCTGTCAGCTTGACAGGTGACAGCTTGACAGGTAGACAAGTGAGTGACACTCTGACATGTGGTGCATTGTTGTCACCTGTCAAGTCAGTCAGTGAGGCGGTGACAAGGCTTGACAACCTGTCAGCTTGACAGGTGACAGCTTGACAGGTAGACAAGTGAGTGACAGTGACATGACATGTGGTGCATTGTTGTCACCTGTCAAGTCAGTCAGTGAGGCGGTGACAAGGCTTGAAACCTGTCAGCTTGACAGGTGACAGCTTGACAGGTAGACAAGTGAGTGACACTCTGACATGTGGTGCATTGTTGTCAACAGTCAAGTCAGTCAGTGAGGCGTGACAAGGCTTGACAACCTGTCAGCTTGACAGGTGACAGCTTGACAGGTAGACAAGTGAGTGACACTCTGACATGTGGTGCATTGTTGTCACCTGTCAAGTCAGTCAGTGAGGCGTGACAAGGCTTGACAACCTGTCAGCTTGACAGGTGACAGCTTGACAGGTAGACAAGTGAGTGACACTCTGACATGTGGTGCATTGTTGTCACCTGTCAAGTCAGTCAGTGAGGCGTGACAAGGCTTGACAACCTGTCAGCTTGACAGGTGACAGCTTGACAGGTAGACAAGTGAGTGACACTCTGACATGTGGTGCATTGTTGTCACTGTCAAGTCAGTCAGTGAGGCGTGACAAGGCTTGACAACCTGTCAGCTTGACAGGTGACAGCTTGACAGGTAGACAAGTGAGTGACACTCTGACATGTGGTGCATTGTTGTCACCTGTCAAGTCAGTCAGTGAGGCGTGACAAGGCTTGACAACCTGTCAGCTTGACAGGTGACAGCTTGACAGGTAGACAAGTGAGTGACACTCTGACATGTGGTGCATTGTTGTCACCTGTCAAGTCAGTCAGTGAGGCGTGACAAGGCTTGACAACCTGTCAGCTTGACAGGTGACAGCTTGACAGGTAGACAAGTGAGTGACACTCTGACATGTGGTGCATTGTTGTCACCTGTCAAGTCAGTCAGTGAGGCGTGACAAGGCTTGACAACCTGTCAGCTTGACAGGTGACAGCTTGACAGGTAGACAAGTGAGTGACACTCTGACATGTGGTGCATTGTTGTCACCTGTCAAGTCAGTCAGTGAGGCGTGACAAGGCTTGACAACCTGTCAGCTTGACAGGTGACAGCTTGACAGGTAGACAAGTGAGTGACACTCTGACATGTGGTGCATTGTTGTCACCTGTCAAGTCAGTCAGTGAGGCGTGACAAGGCTTGACAACCTGTCAGCTTGACAGGTGACAGCTTGACAGGTAGACAAGTGAGTGACACTCTGACATGTGGTGCATTGTTGTCACCTGTCAAGTCAGTCAGTGAGGCGTGACAAGGCTTGACAACCTGTCAGCTTGACAGGTGACAGCTTGACAGGTAGACAAGTGAGTGACACTCTGACATGTGGTGCATTGTTGTCACCTGTCAAGTCAGTCAGTGAGGCGTGACAAGGCTTGACAACCTGTCAGCTTGACAGGTGACAGCTTGACAGGTAGACAAGTGAGTGACACTCTGACATGTGGTGCATTGTTGTCACCTTTCAAGTCAGTCAGTGAGGCGTGACAAGGCTTGACAACCTGTCAGCTTGACAGGTGACAGCTTGACAGGTAGACAAGTGAGTGACACTCTGACATGTGGTGCATTGTTGTCACCTGTCAAGTCAGTCAGTGAGGCGTGACAAGGCTTGACAACCTGTCAGCTTGACAGGTGACAGCTTGACAGGTAGACAAGTGAGTGACACTCTGACATGTGGTGCATTGTTGTCACTGTCAAGTCAGTCAGTGAGGCGTGACAAGGCTTGACAACCTGTCAGCTTGACAGGTGACAGCTTGACAGGTAGACAAGTGAGTGACACTCTGACATGTGGTGCATTGTTGTCACCTGTCAAGTCAGTCAGTGAGGCGTGACAAGGCTTGACAACCTGTCAGCTTGACAGGTGACAGCTTGACAGGTAGACAAGTGAGTGACACTCTGACATGTGGTGCATTGTTGTCACCTGTCAAGTCAGTCAGTGAGGCGTGACAAGGCTTGACAACCTGTCAGCTTGACAGGTGACAGCTTGACAGGTAGACAAGTGAGTGACACTCTGACATGTGGTGCATTGTTGTCACCTGTCAAGTCAGTCAGTGAGGCGTGACAAGGCTTGACAACCTGTCAGCTTGACAGGTGACAGCTTGACAGGTAGACAAGTGAGTGACACTCTGACATGTGGTGCATTGTTGTCACCTGTCAAGTCAGTCAGTGAGGCGTGACAAGGCTTGACAACCTGTCAGCTTGACAGGTGACAGCTTGACAGGTAGACAAGTGAGTGACACTCTGACATGTGGTGCATTGTTGTCACCTGTCAAGTCAGTCAGTGAGGCGTGACAAGGCTTGACAACCTGTCAGCTTGACAGGTGACAGCTTGACAGGTAGACAAGTGAGTGACACTCTGACATGTGGTGCATTGTTGTGTCAAGTCAGTCAGTGAGGCGTGACAAGGCTTGACAACCTGTCAGCTTGACAGGTGACAGCTTGACAGGTAGACAAGTGAGTGACACTCTGACATGTGGTGCATTGTTGTCACCTGTCAAGTCAGTCAGTGAGGCGTGACAAGGCTTGACAACCTGTCAGCTTGACAGGTGACAGCTTGACAGGTAGACAAGTGAGTGACACTCTGACATGTGGTGCATTGTTGTCACCTGTCAAGTCAGTCAGTGAGGCGTGACAAGGCTTGACAACCTGTCAGCTTGACAGGTGACAGCTTGACAGGTAGACAAGTGAGTGACACTCTGACATGTGGTGCATTGTTGTCACCTGTCAAGTCAGTCAGTGAGGCGTGACAAGGCTTGACAACCTGTCAGCTTGACAGGTGACAGCTTGACAGGTAGACAAGTGAGTGACACTCTGACATGTGGTGCATTGTTGTCACCTGTCAAGTCAGTCAGTGAGGCGTGACAAGGCTTGACAACCTGTCAGCTTGACAGGTGACAGCTTGACAGGTAGACAAGTGAGTGACACTCTGACATGTGGTGCATTGTTGTCACCTGTCAAGTCAGTCAGTGAGGCGTGACAAGGCTTGACAACCTGTCAGCTTGACAGGTGACAGCTTGACAGGTAGACAAGTGAGTGACACTCTGACATGTGGTGCATTGTTGTCACCTGTCAAGTCAGTCAGTGAGGCGTGACAAGGCTTGACAACCTGTCAGCTTGACAGGTGACAGCTTGACAGGTAGACAAGTGAGTGACACTCTGACATGTGGTGCATTGTTGTCACCTGTCAAGTCAGTCAGTGAGGCGTGACAAGGCTTGACAACCTGTCAGCTTGACAGGTGACAGCTTGACAGGTAGACAAGTGAGTGACACTCTGACATGTGGTGCATTGTTGTCACCTGTCAAGTCAGTCAGTGAGGCGTGACAAGGCTTGACAACCTGTCAGCTTGACAGGTGACAGCTTGACAGGTAGACAAGTGAGTGACACTCTGACATGTGGTGCATTGTTGTCACCTGTCAAGTCAGTCAGTGAGGCGTGACAAGGCTTGACAACCTGTCAGCTTGACAGGTGACAGCTTGACAGGTAGACAAGTGAGTGACACTCTGACATGTGGTGCATTGTTGTCACCTGTCAAGTCAGTCAGTGAGGCGTGACAAGGCTTGACAACCTGTCAGCTTGACAGGTGACAGCTTGACAGGTAGACAAGTGAGTGACACTCTGACATGTGGTGCATTGTTGTCACCTGTCAAGTCAGTCAGTGAGGCGTGACAAGGCTTGACAACCTGTCAGCTTGACAGGTGACAGCTTGACAGGTAGACAAGTGAGTGACACTCTGACATGTGGTGCATTGTTGTCACCTGTCAAGTCAGTCAGTGAGGCGTGACAAGGCTTGACAACCTGTCAGCTTGACAGGTGACAGCTTGACAGGTAGACAAGTGAGTGACACTCTGACATGTGGTGCATTGTTGTCACCTGTCAAGTCAGTCAGTGAGGCGTGACAAGGCTTGACAACCTGTCAGCTTGACAGGTGACAGCTTGACAGGTAGACAAGTGAGTGACACTCTGACATGTGGTGCATTGTTGTCGCCTGTCAAGTCAGTCAGTGAGGCGTGACAAGGCTTGACAACCTGTCAGCTTGACAGGTGACAGCTTGACAGGTAGACAAGTGAGTGACACTCTGACATGTGGTGCATTGTTGTCACCTGTCAAGTCAGTCAGTGAGGCGTGACAAGGCTTGACAACCTGTCAGCTTGACAGGTGACAGCTTGACAGGTAGACAAGTGAGTGACACTCTGACATGTGGTGCATTGTTGTCACCTGTCAAGTCAGTCAGTGAGGCGTGACAAGGCTTGACAACCTGTCAGCTTGACAGGTGACAGCTTGACAGGTAGACAAGTGAGTGACACTCTGACATGTGGTGCATTGTTGTCACCTGTCAAGTCAGTCAGTGAGGCGTGACAAGGCTTGACAACCTGTCAGCTTGACAGGTGACAGCTTGACAGGTAGACAAGTGAGTGACACTCTGACATGTGGTGCATTGTTGTCACCTGTCAAGTCAGTCAGTGAGGCGTGACAAGGCTTGACAACCTGTCAGCTTGACAGGTGACAGCTTGACAGGTAGACAAGTGAGTGACACTCTGACATGTGGTGCATTGTTGTCACCTGTCAAGTCAGTCAGTGAGGCGTGACAAGGCTTGACAACCTGTCAGCTTGACAGGTGACAGCTTGACAGGTAGACAAGTGAGTGACACTCTGACATGTGGTGCATTGTTGTCACCTGTCAAGTCAGTCAGTGAGGCGTGACAAGGCTTGACAACCTGTCAGCTTGACAGGTGACAGCTTGACAGGTAGACAAGTGAGTGACACTCTGACATGTGGTGCATTGTTGTCACCTGTCAAGTCAGTCAGTGAGGCGTGACAAGGCTTGACAACCTGTCAGCTTGACAGGTGACAGCTTGACAGGTAGACAAGTGAGTGACACTCTGACATGTGGTGCATTGTTGTCACCTGTCAAGTCAGTCAGTGAGGCGTGACAAGGCTTGACAACCTGTCAGCTTGACAGGTGACAGCTTGACAGGTAGACAAGTGAGTGACACTCTGACATGTGGTGCATTGTTGTCACCTGTCAAGTCAGTCAGTGAGGCGTGACAAGGCTTGACAACCTGTCAGCTTGACAGGTGACAGCTTGACAGGTAGACAAGTGAGTGACACTCTGACATGTGGTGCATTGTTGTCACCTGTCAAGTCAGTCAGTGAGGCGTGACAAGGCTTGACAACCTGTCAGCTTGACAGGTGACAGCTTGACAGGTAGACAAGTGAGTGACACTCTGACATGTGGTGCATTGTTGTCACCTGTCAAGTCAGTCAGTGAGGCGTGACAAGGCTTGACAACCTGTCAGCTTGACAGGTGACAGCTTGACAGGTAGACAAGTGAGTGACACTCTGACATGTGGTGCATTGTTGTCACCTGTCAAGTCAGTCAGTGAGGCGTGACAAGGCTTGACAACCTGTCAGCTTGACAGGTGACAGCTTGACAGGTAGACAAGTGAGTGACACTCTGACATGTGGTGCATTGTTGTCACCTGTCAAGTCAGTCAGTGAGGCGTGACAAGGCTTGACAACCTGTCAGCTTGACAGGTGACAGCTTGACAGGTAGACAAGTGAGTGACACTCTGACATGTGGTGCATTGTTGTCACCTGTCAAGTCAGTCAGTGAGGCGTGACAAGGCTTGACAACCTGTCAGCTTGACAGGTGACAGCTTGACAGGTAGACAAGTGAGTGACACTCTGACATGTGGTGCATTGTTGTCACCTGTCAAGTCAGTCAGTGAGGCGTGACAAGGCTTGACAACCTGTCAGCTTGACAGGTGACAGCTTGACAGGTAGACAAGTGAGTGACACTCTGACATGTGGTGCATTGTTGTCACCTGTCAAGTCAGTCAGTGAGGCGTGACAAGGCTTGACAACCTGTCAGCTTGACAGGTGACAGCTTGACAGGTAGACAAGTGAGTGACACTCTGACATGTGGTGCATTGTTGTCACCTGTCAAGTCAGTCAGTGAGGCGTGACAAGGCTTGACAACCTGTCAGCTTGACAGGTGACAGCTTGACAGGTAGACAAGTGAGTGACACTCTGACATGTGGTGCATTGTTGTCACCTGTCAAGTCAGTCAGTGAGGCGTGACAAGGCTTGACAACCTGTCAGCTTGACAGGTGACAGCTTGACAGGTAGACAAGTGAGTGACACTCTGACATGTGGTGCATTGTTGTCACCTGTCAAGTCAGTCAGTGAGGCGTGACAAGGCTTGACAACCTGTCAGCTTGACAGGTGACAGCTTGACAGGTAGACAAGTGAGTGACACTCTGACATGTGGTGCATTGTTGTCACCTGTCAAGTCAGTCAGTGAGGCGTGACAAGGCTTGACAACCTGTCAGCTTGACAGGTGACAGCTTGACAGGTAGACAAGTGAGTGACACTCTGACATGTGGTGCATTGTTGTCACCTGTCAAGTCAGTCAGTGAGGCGTGACAAGGCTTGACAACCTGTCAGCTTGACAGGTGACAGCTTGACAGGTAGACAAGTGAGTGACACTCTGACATGTGGTGCATTGTTGTCACCTGTCAAGTCAGTCAGTGAGGCGTGACAAGGCTTGACAACCTGTCAGCTTGACAGGTGACAGCTTGACAGGTAGACAAGTGAGTGACACTCTGACATGTGGTGCATTGTTGTCACCTGTCAAGTCAGTCAGTGAGGCGTGACAAGGCTTGACAACCTGTCAGCTTGACAGGTGACAGCTTGACAGGTAGACAAGTGAGTGACACTCTGACATGTGGTGCATTGTTGTCACCTGTCAAGTCAGTCAGTGAGGCGTGACAAGGCTTGACAACCTGTCAGCTTGACAGGTGACAGCTTGACAGGTAGACAAGTGAGTGACACTCTGACATGTGGTGCATTGTTGTCACCTGTCAAGTCAGTCAGTGAGGCGTGACAAGGCTTGACAACCTGTCAGCTTGACAGGTGACAGCTTGACAGGTAGACAAGTGAGTGACACTCTGACATGTGGTGCATTGTTGTCACCTGTCAAGTCAGTCAGTGAGGCGTGACAAGGCTTGACAACCTGTCAGCTTGACAGGTGACAGCTTGACAGGTAGACAAGTGAGTGACACTCTGACATGTGGTGCATTGTTGTCACCTGTCAAGTCAGTCAGTGAGGCGTGACAAGGCTTGACAACCTGTCAGCTTGACAGGTGACAGCTTGACAGGTAGACAAGTGAGTGACACTCTGACATGTGGTGCATTGTTGTCACCTGTCAAGTCAGTCAGTGAGGCGTGACAAGGCTTGACAACCTGTCAGCTTGACAGGTGACAGCTTGACAGGTAGACAAGTGAGTGACACTCTGACATGTGGTGCATTGTTGTCACCTGTCAAGTCAGTCAGTGAGGCGTGACAAGGCTTGACAACCTGTCAGCTTGACAGGTGACAGCTTGACAGGTAGACAAGTGAGTGACACTCTGACATGTGGTGCATTGTTGTCACCTGTCAAGTCAGTCAGTGAGGCGTGACAAGGCTTGACAACCTGTCAGCTTGACAGGTGACAGCTTGACAGGTAGACAAGTGAGTGACACTCTGACATGTGGTGCATTGTTGTCACCTGTCAAGTCAGTCAGTGAGGCGTGACAAGGCTTGACAACCTGTCAGCTTGACAGGTGACAGCTTGACAGGTAGACAAGTGAGTGACACTCTGACATGTGGTGCATTGTTGTCACCTGTCAAGTCAGTCAGTGAGGCGTGACAAGGCTTGACAACCTGTCAGCTTGACAGGTGACAGCTTGACAGGTAGACAAGTGAGTGACACTCTGACATGTGGTGCATTGTTGTCACCTGTCAAGTCAGTCAGTGAGGCGTGACAAGGCTTGACAACCTGTCAGCTTGACAGGTGACAGCTTGACAGGTAGACAAGTGAGTGACACTCTGACATGTGGTGCATTGTTGTCACCTGTCAAGTCAGTCAGTGAGGCGTGACAAGGCTTGACAACCTGTCAGCTTGACAGGTGACAGCTTGACAGGTAGACAAGTGAGTGACACTCTGACATGTGGTGCATTGTTGTCACCTGTCAAGTCAGTCAGTGAGGCGTGACAAGGCTTGACAACCTGTCAGCTTGACAGGTGACAGCTTGACAGGTAGACAAGTGAGTGACACTCTGACATGTGGTGCATTGTTGTCACCTGTCAAGTCAGTCAGTGAGGCGTGACAAGGCTTGACAACCTGTCAGCTTGACAGGTGACAGCTTGACAGGTAGACAAGTGAGTGACACTCTGACATGTGGTGCATTGTTGTCACCTGTCAAGTCAGTCAGTGAGGCGTGACAAGGCTTGACAACCTGTCAGCTTGACAGGTGACAGCTTGACAGGTAGACAAGTGAGTGACACTCTGACATGTGGTGCATTGTTGTCACCTGTCAAGTCAGTCAGTGAGGCGTGACAAGGCTTGACAACCTGTCAGCTTGACAGGTGACAGCTTGACAGGTAGACAAGTGAGTGACACTCTGACATGTGGTGCATTGTTGTCACCTGTCAAGTCAGTCAGTGAGGCGTGACAAGGCTTGACAACCTGTCAGCTTGACAGGTGACAGCTTGACAGGTAGACAAGTGAGTGACACTCTGACATGTGGTGCATTGTTGTCACCTGTCAAGTCAGTCAGTGAGGCGTGACAAGGCTTGACAACCTGTCAGCTTGACAGGTGACAGCTTGACAGGTAGACAAGTGAGTGACACTCTGACATGTGGTGCATTGTTGTCACCTGTCAAGTCAGTCAGTGAGGCGTGACAAGGCTTGACAACCTGTCAGCTTGACAGGTGACAGCTTGACAGGTAGACAAGTGAGTGACACTCTGACATGTGGTGCATTGTTGTCACCTGTCAAGTCAGTCAGTGAGGCGTGACAAGGCTTGACAACCTGTCAGCTTGACAGGTGACAGCTTGACAGGTAGACAAGTGAGTGACACTCTGACATGTGGTGCATTGTTGTCACCTGTCAAGTCAGTCAGTGAGGCGTGACAAGGCTTGACAACCTGTCAGCTTGACAGGTGACAGCTTGACAGGTAGACAAGTGAGTGACACTCTGACATGTGGTGCATTGTTGTCACCTGTCAAGTCAGTCAGTGAGGCGTGACAAGGCTTGACAACCTGTCAGCTTGACAGGTGACAGCTTGACAGGTAGACAAGTGAGTGACACTCTGACATGTGGTGCATTGTTGTCACCTGTCAAGTCAGTCAGTGAGGCGTGACAAGGCTTGACAACCTGTCAGCTTGACAGGTGACAGCTTGACAGGTAGACAAGTGAGTGACACTCTGACATGTGGTGCATTGTTGTCACCTGTCAAGTCAGTCAGTGAGGCGTGACAAGGCTTGACAACCTGTCAGCTTGACAGGTGACAGCTTGACAGGTAGACAAGTGAGTGACACTCTGACATGTGGTGCATTGTTGTCACCTGTCAAGTCAGTCAGTGAGGCGTGACAAGGCTTGACAACCTGTCAGCTTGACAGGTGACAGCTTGACAGGTAGACAAGTGAGTGACACTCTGACATGTGGTGCATTGTTGTCACCTGTCAAGTCAGTCAGTGAGGCGTGACAAGGCTTGACAACCTGTCAGCTTGACAGGTGACAGCTTGACAGGTAGACAAGTGAGTGACACTCTGACATGTGGTGCATTGTTGTCACCTGTCAAGTCAGTCAGTGAGGCGTGACAAGGCTTGACAACCTGTCAGCTTGACAGGTGACAGCTTGACAGGTAGACAAGTGAGTGACACTCTGACATGTGGTGCATTGTTGTCACCTGTCAAGTCAGTCAGTGAGGCGTGACAAGGCTTGACAACCTGTCAGCTTGACAGGTGACAGCTTGACAGGTAGACAAGTGAGTGACACTCTGACATGTGGTGCATTGTTGTCACCTGTCAAGTCAGTCAGTGAGGCGTGACAAGGCTTGACAACCTGTCAGCTTGACAGGTGACAGCTTGACAGGTAGACAAGTGAGTGACACTCTGACATGTGGTGCATTGTTGTCACCTGTCAAGTCAGTCAGTGAGGCGTGACAAGGCTTGACAACCTGTCAGCTTGACAGGTGACAGCTTGACAGGTAGACAAGTGAGTGACACTCTGACATGTGGTGCATTGTTGTCACCTGTCAAGTCAGTCAGTGAGGCGTGACAAGGCTTGACAACCTGTCAGCTTGACAGGTGACAGCTTGACAGGTAGACAAGTGAGTGACACTCTGACATGTGGTGCATTGTTGTCACCTGTCAAGTCAGTCAGTGAGGCGTGACAAGGCTTGACAACCTGTCAGCTTGACAGGTGACAGCTTGACAGGTAGACAAGTGAGTGACACTCTGACATGTGGTGCATTGTTGTCACCTGTCAAGTCAGTCAGTGAGGCGTGACAAGGCTTGACAACCTGTCAGCTTGACAGGTGACAGCTTGACAGGTAGACAAGTGAGTGACACTCTGACATGTGGTGCATTGTTGTCACCTGTCAAGTCAGTCAGTGAGGCGTGACAAGGCTTGACAACCTGTCAGCTTGACAGGTGACAGCTTGACAGGTAGACAAGTGAGTGACACTCTGACATGTGGTGCATTGTTGTCACCTGTCAAGTCAGTCAGTGAGGCGTGACAAGGCTTGACAACCTGTCAGCTTGACAGGTGACAGCTTGACAGGTAGACAAGTGAGTGACACTCTGACATGTGGTGCATTGTTGTCACCTGTCAAGTCAGTCAGTGAGGCGTGACAAGGCTTGACAACCTGTCAGCTTGACAGGTGACAGCTTGACAGGTAGACAAGTGAGTGACACTCTGACATGTGGTGCATTGTTGTCACCTGTCAAGTCAGTCAGTGAGGCGTGACAAGGCTTGACAACCTGTCAGCTTGACAGGTGACAGCTTGACAGGTAGACAAGTGAGTGACACTCTGACATGTGGTGCATTGTTGTCACCTGTCAAGTCAGTCAGTGAGGCGTGACAAGGCTTGACAACCTGTCAGCTTGACAGGTGACAGCTTGACAGGTAGACAAGTGAGTGACACTCTGACATGTGGTGCATTGTTGTCACCTGTCAAGTCAGTCAGTGAGGCGTGACAAGGCTTGACAACCTGTCAGCTTGACAGGTGACAGCTTGACAGGTAGACAAGTGAGTGACACTCTGACATGTGGTGCATTGTTGTCACCTGTCAAGTCAGTCAGTGAGGCGTGACAAGGCTTGACAACCTGTCAGCTTGACAGGTGACAGCTTGACAGGTAGACAAGTGAGTGACACTCTGACATGTGGTGCATTGTTGTCACCTGTCAAGTCAGTCAGTGAGGCGTGACAAGGCTTGACAACCTGTCAGCTTGACAGGTGACAGCTTGACAGGTAGACAAGTGAGTGACACTCTGACATGTGGTGCATTGTTGTCACCTGTCAAGTCAGTCAGTGAGGCGTGACAAGGCTTGACAACCTGTCAGCTTGACAGGTGACAGCTTGACAGGTAGACAAGTGAGTGACACTCTGACATGTGGTGCATTGTTGTCACCTGTCAAGTCAGTCAGTGAGGCGTGACAAGGCTTGACAACCTGTCAGCTTGACAGGTGACAGCTTGACAGGTAGACAAGTGAGTGACACTCTGACATGTGGTGCATTGTTGTCACCTGTCAAGTCAGTCAGTGAGGCGTGACAAGGCTTGACAACCTGTCAGCTTGACAGGTGACAGCTTGACAGGTAGACAAGTGAGTGACACTCTGACATGTGGTGCATTGTTGTCACCTGTCAAGTCAGTCAGTGAGGCGTGACAAGGCTTGACAACCTGTCAGCTTGACAGGTGACAGCTTGACAGGTAGACAAGTGAGTGACACTCTGACATGTGGTGCATTGTTGTCACCTGTCAAGTCAGTCAGTGAGGCGTGACAAGGCTTGACAACCTGTCAGCTTGACAGGTGACAGCTTGACAGGTAGACAAGTGAGTGACACTCTGACATGTGGTGCATTGTTGTCACCTGTCAAGTCAGTCAGTGAGGCGTGACAAGGCTTGACAACCTGTCAGCTTGACAGGTGACAGCTTGACAGGTAGACAAGTGAGTGACACTCTGACATGTGGTGCATTGTTGTCACCTGTCAAGTCAGTCAGTGAGGCGTGACAAGGCTTGACAACCTGTCAGCTTGACAGGTGACAGCTTGACAGGTAGACAAGTGAGTGACACTCTGACATGTGGTGCATTGTTGTCACCTGTCAAGTCAGTCAGTGAGGCGTGACAAGGCTTGACAACCTGTCAGCTTGACAGGTGACAGCTTGACAGGTAGACAAGTGAGTGACACTCTGACATGTGGTGCATTGTTGTCACCTGTCAAGTCAGTCAGTGAGGCGTGACAAGGCTTGACAACCTGTCAGCTTGACAGGTGACAGCTTGACAGGTAGACAAGTGAGTGACACTCTGACATGTGGTGCATTGTTGTCACCTGTCAAGTCAGTCAGTGAGGCGTGACAAGGCTTGACAACCTGTCAGCTTGACAGGTGACAGCTTGACAGGTAGACAAGTGAGTGACACTCTGACATGTGGTGCATTGTTGTCACCTGTCAAGTCAGTCAGTGAGGCGTGACAAGGCTTGACAACCTGTCAGCTTGACAGGTGACAGCTTGACAGGTAGACAAGTGAGTGACACTCTGACATGTGGTGCATTGTTGTCACCTGTCAAGTCAGTCAGTGAGGCGTGACAAGGCTTGACAACCTGTCAGCTTGACAGGTGACAGCTTGACAGGTAGACAAGTGAGTGACACTCTGACATGTGGTGCATTGTTGTCACCTGTCAAGTCAGTCAGTGAGGCGTGACAAGGCTTGACAACCTGTCAGCTTGACAGGTGACAGCTTGACAGGTAGACAAGTGAGTGACACTCTGACATGTGGTGCATTGTTGTCACCTGTCAAGTCAGTCAGTGAGGCGTGACAAGGCTTGACAACCTGTCAGCTTGACAGGTGACAGCTTGACAGGTAGACAAGTGAGTGACACTCTGACATGTGGTGCATTGTTGTCACCTGTCAAGTCAGTCAGTGAGGCGTGACAAGGCTTGACAACCTGTCAGCTTGACAGGTGACAGCTTGACAGGTAGACAAGTGAGTGACACTCTGACATGTGGTGCATTGTTGTCACCTGTCAAGTCAGTCAGTGAGGCGTGACAAGGCTTGACAACCTGTCAGCTTGACAGGTGACAGCTTGACAGGTAGACAAGTGAGTGACACTCTGACATGTGGTGCATTGTTGTCACCTGTCAAGTCAGTCAGTGAGGCGTGACAAGGCTTGACAACCTGTCAGCTTGACAGGTGACAGCTTGACAGGTAGACAAGTGAGTGACACTCTGACATGTGGTGCATTGTTGTCACCTGTCAAGTCAGTCAGTGAGGCGTGACAAGGCTTGACAACCTGTCAGCTTGACAGGTGACAGCTTGACAGGTAGACAAGTGAGTGACACTCTGACATGTGGTGCATTGTTGTCACCTGTCAAGTCAGTCAGTGAGGCGTGACAAGGCTTGACAACCTGTCAGCTTGACAGGTGACAGCTTGACAGGTAGACAAGTGAGTGACACTCTGACATGTGGTGCATTGTTGTCACCTGTCAAGTCAGTCAGTGAGGCGTGACAAGGCTTGACAACCTGTCAGCTTGACAGGTGACAGCTTGACAGGTAGACAAGTGAGTGACACTCTGACATGTGGTGCATTGTTGTCACCTGTCAAGTCAGTCAGTGAGGCGTGACAAGGCTTGACAACCTGTCAGCTTGACAGGTGACAGCTTGACAGGTAGACAAGTGAGTGACACTCTGACATGTGGTGCATTGTTGTCACCTGTCAAGTCAGTCAGTGAGGCGTGACAAGGCTTGACAACCTGTCAGCTTGACAGGTGACAGCTTGACAGGTAGACAAGTGAGTGACACTCTGACATGTGGTGCATTGTTGTCACCTGTCAAGTCAGTCAGTGAGGCGTGACAAGGCTTGACAACCTGTCAGCTTGACAGGTGACAGCTTGACAGGTAGACAAGTGAGTGACACTCTGACATGTGGTGCATTGTTGTCACCTGTCAAGTCAGTCAGTGAGGCGTGACAAGGCTTGACAACCTGTCAGCTTGACAGGTGACAGCTTGACAGGTAGACAAGTGAGTGACACTCTGACATGTGGTGCATTGTTGTCACCTGTCAAGTCAGTCAGTGAGGCGTGACAAGGCTTGACAACCTGTCAGCTTGACAGGTGACAGCTTGACAGGTAGACAAGTGAGTGACACTCTGACATGTGGTGCATTGTTGTCACCTGTCAAGTCAGTCAGTGAGGCGTGACAAGGCTTGACAACCTGTCAGCTTGACAGGTGACAGCTTGACAGGTAGACAAGTGAGTGACACTCTGACATGTGGTGCATTGTTGTCACCTGTCAAGTCAGTCAGTGAGGCGTGACAAGGCTTGACAACCTGTCAGCTTGACAGGTGACAGCTTGACAGGTAGACAAGTGAGTGACACTCTGACATGTGGTGCATTGTTGTCACCTGTCAAGTCAGTCAGTGAGGCGTGACAAGGCTTGACAACCTGTCAGCTTGACAGGTGACAGCTTGACAGGTAGACAAGTGAGTGACACTCTGACATGTGGTGCATTGTTGTCACCTGTCAAGTCAGTCAGTGAGGCGTGACAAGGCTTGACAACCTGTCAGCTTGACAGGTGACAGCTTGACAGGTAGACAAGTGAGTGACACTCTGACATGTGGTGCATTGTTGTCACCTGTCAAGTCAGTCAGTGAGGCGTGACAAGGCTTGACAACCTGTCAGCTTGACAGGTGACAGCTTGACAGGTAGACAAGTGAGTGACACTCTGACATGTGGTGCATTGTTGTCACCTGTCAAGTCAGTCAGTGAGGCGTGACAAGGCTTGACAACCTGTCAGCTTGACAGGTGACAGCTTGACAGGTAGACAAGTGAGTGACACTCTGACATGTGGTGCATTGTTGTCACCTGTCAAGTCAGTCAGTGAGGCGTGACAAGGCTTGACAACCTGTCAGCTTGACAGGTGACAGCTTGACAGGTAGACAAGTGAGTGACACTCTGACATGTGGTGCATTGTTGTCACCTGTCAAGTCAGTCAGTGAGGCGTGACAAGGCTTGACAACCTGTCAGCTTGACAGGTGACAGCTTGACAGGTAGACAAGTGAGTGACACTCTGACATGTGGTGCATTGTTGTCACCTGTCAAGTCAGTCAGTGAGGCGTGACAAGGCTTGACAACCTGTCAGCTTGACAGGTGACAGCTTGACAGGTAGACAAGTGAGTGACACTCTGACATGTGGTGCATTGTTGTCACCTGTCAAGTCAGTCAGTGAGGCGTGACAAGGCTTGACAACCTGTCAGCTTGACAGGTGACAGCTTGACAGGTAGACAAGTGAGTGACACTCTGACATGTGGTGCATTGTTGTCACCTGTCAAGTCAGTCAGTGAGGCGTGACAAGGCTTGACAACCTGTCAGCTTGACAGGTGACAGCTTGACAGGTAGACAAGTGAGTGACACTCTGACATGTGGTGCATTGTTGTCACCTGTCAAGTCAGTCAGTGAGGCGTGACAAGGCTTGACAACCTGTCAGCTTGACAGGTGACAGCTTGACAGGTAGACAAGTGAGTGACACTCTGACATGTGGTGCATTGTTGTCACCTGTCAAGTCAGTCAGTGAGGCGTGACAAGGCTTGACAACCTGTCAGCTTGACAGGTGACAGCTTGACAGGTAGACAAGTGAGTGACACTCTGACATGTGGTGCATTGTTGTCACCTGTCAAGTCAGTCAGTGAGGCGTGACAAGGCTTGACAACCTGTCAGCTTGACAGGTGACAGCTTGACAGGTAGACAAGTGAGTGACACTCTGACATGTGGTGCATTGTTGTCACCTGTCAAGTCAGTCAGTGAGGCGTGACAAGGCTTGACAACCTGTCAGCTTGACAGGTGACAGCTTGACAGGTAGACAAGTGAGTGACACTCTGACATGTGGTGCATTGTTGTCACCTGTCAAGTCAGTCAGTGAGGCGTGACAAGGCTTGACAACCTGTCAGCTTGACAGGTGACAGCTTGACAGGTAGACAAGTGAGTGACACTCTGACATGTGGTGCATTGTTGTCACCTGTCAAGTCAGTCAGTGAGGCGTGACAAGGCTTGACAACCTGTCAGCTTGACAGGTGACAGCTTGACAGGTAGACAAGTGAGTGACACTCTGACATGTGGTGCATTGTTGTCACCTGTCAAGTCAGTCAGTGAGGCGTGACAAGGCTTGACAACCTGTCAGCTTGACAGGTGACAGCTTGACAGGTAGACAAGTGAGTGACACTCTGACATGTGGTGCATTGTTGTCACCTGTCAAGTCAGTCAGTGAGGCGTGACAAGGCTTGACAACCTGTCAGCTTGACAGGTGACAGCTTGACAGGTAGACAAGTGAGTGACACTCTGACATGTGGTGCATTGTTGTCACCTGTCAAGTCAGTCAGTGAGGCGTGACAAGGCTTGACAACCTGTCAGCTTGACAGGTGACAGCTTGACAGGTAGACAAGTGAGTGACACTCTGACATGTGGTGCATTGTTGTCACCTGTCAAGTCAGTCAGTGAGGCGTGACAAGGCTTGACAACCTGTCAGCTTGACAGGTGACAGCTTGACAGGTAGACAAGTGAGTGACACTCTGACATGTGGTGCATTGTTGTCACCTGTCAAGTCAGTCAGTGAGGCGTGACAAGGCTTGACAACCTGTCAGCTTGACAGGTGACAGCTTGACAGGTAGACAAGTGAGTGACACTCTGACATGTGGTGCATTGTTGTCACCTGTCAAGTCAGTCAGTGAGGCGTGACAAGGCTTGACAACCTGTCAGCTTGACAGGTGACAGCTTGACAGGTAGACAAGTGAGTGACACTCTGACATGTGGTGCATTGTTGTCACCTGTCAAGTCAGTCAGTGAGGCGTGACAAGGCTTGACAACCTGTCAGCTTGACAGGTGACAGCTTGACAGGTAGACAAGTGAGTGACACTCTGACATGTGGTGCATTGTTGTCACCTGTCAAGTCAGTCAGTGAGGCGTGACAAGGCTTGACAACCTGTCAGCTTGACAGGTGACAGCTTGACAGGTAGACAAGTGAGTGACACTCTGACATGTGGTGCATTGTTGTCACCTGTCAAGTCAGTCAGTGAGGCGTGACAAGGCTTGACAACCTGTCAGCTTGACAGGTGACAGCTTGACAGGTAGACAAGTGAGTGACACTCTGACATGTGGTGCATTGTTGTCACCTGTCAAGTCAGTCAGTGAGGCGTGACAAGGCTTGACAACCTGTCAGCTTGACAGGTGACAGCTTGACAGGTAGACAAGTGAGTGACACTCTGACATGTGGTGCATTGTTGTCACCTGTCAAGTCAGTCAGTGAGGCGTGACAAGGCTTGACAACCTGTCAGCTTGACAGGTGACAGCTTGACAGGTAGACAAGTGAGTGACACTCTGACATGTGGTGCATTGTTGTCACCTGTCAAGTCAGTCAGTGAGGCGTGACAAGGCTTGACAACCTGTCAGCTTGACAGGTGACAGCTTGACAGGTAGACAAGTGAGTGACACTCTGACATGTGGTGCATTGTTGTCACCTGTCAAGTCAGTCAGTGAGGCGTGACAAGGCTTGACAACCTGTCAGCTTGACAGGTGACAGCTTGACAGGTAGACAAGTGAGTGACACTCTGACATGTGGTGCATTGTTGTCACCTGTCAAGTCAGTCAGTGAGGCGTGACAAGGCTTGACAACCTGTCAGCTTGACAGGTGACAGCTTGACAGGTAGACAAGTGAGTGACACTCTGACATGTGGTGCATTGTTGTCACCTGTCAAGTCAGTCAGTGAGGCGTGACAAGGCTTGACAACCTGTCAGCTTGACAGGTGACAGCTTGACAGGTAGACAAGTGAGTGACACTCTGACATGTGGTGCATTGTTGTCACCTGTCAAGTCAGTCAGTGAGGCGTGACAAGGCTTGACAACCTGTCAGCTTGACAGGTGACAGCTTGACAGGTAGACAAGTGAGTGACACTCTGACATGTGGTGCATTGTTGTCACCTGTCAAGTCAGTCAGTGAGGCGTGACAAGGCTTGACAACCTGTCAGCTTGACAGGTGACAGCTTGACAGGTAGACAAGTGAGTGACACTCTGACATGTGGTGCATTGTTGTCACCTGTCAAGTCAGTCAGTGAGGCGTGACAAGGCTTGACAACCTGTCAGCTTGACAGGTGACAGCTTGACAGGTAGACAAGTGAGTGACACTCTGACATGTGGTGCATTGTTGTCACCTGTCAAGTCAGTCAGTGAGGCGTGACAAGGCTTGACAACCTGTCAGCTTGACAGGTGACAGCTTGACAGGTAGACAAGTGAGTGACACTCTGACATGTGGTGCATTGTTGTCACCTGTCAAGTCAGTCAGTGAGGCGTGACAAGGCTTGACAACCTGTCAGCTTGACAGGTGACAGCTTGACAGGTAGACAAGTGAGTGACACTCTGACATGTGGTGCATTGTTGTCACCTGTCAAGTCAGTCAGTGAGGCGTGACAAGGCTTGACAACCTGTCAGCTTGACAGGTGACAGCTTGACAGGTAGACAAGTGAGTGACACTCTGACATGTGGTGCATTGTTGTCACCTGTCAAGTCAGTCAGTGAGGCGTGACAAGGCTTGACAACCTGTCAGCTTGACAGGTGACAGCTTGACAGGTAGACAAGTGAGTGACACTCTGACATGTGGTGCATTGTTGTCACCTGTCAAGTCAGTCAGTGAGGCGTGACAAGGCTTGACAACCTGTCAGCTTGACAGGTGACAGCTTGACAGGTAGACAAGTGAGTGACACTCTGACATGTGGTGCATTGTTGTCACCTGTCAAGTCAGTCAGTGAGGCGTGACAAGGCTTGACAACCTGTCAGCTTGACAGGTGACAGCTTGACAGGTAGACAAGTGAGTGACACTCTGACATGTGGTGCATTGTTGTCACCTGTCAAGTCAGTCAGTGAGGCGTGACAAGGCTTGACAACCTGTCAGCTTGACAGGTGACAGCTTGACAGGTAGACAAGTGAGTGACACTCTGACATGTGGTGCATTGTTGTCACCTGTCAAGTCAGTCAGTGAGGCGTGACAAGGCTTGACAACCTGTCAGCTTGACAGGTGACAGCTTGACAGGTAGACAAGTGAGTGACACTCTGACATGTGGTGCATTGTTGTCACCTGTCAAGTCAGTCAGTGAGGCGTGACAAGGCTTGACAACCTGTCAGCTTGACAGGTGACAGCTTGACAGGTAGACAAGTGAGTGACACTCTGACATGTGGTGCATTGTTGTCACCTGTCAAGTCAGTCAGTGAGGCGTGACAAGGCTTGACAACCTGTCAGCTTGACAGGTGACAGCTTGACAGGTAGACAAGTGAGTGACACTCTGACATGTGGTGCATTGTTGTCACCTGTCAAGTCAGTCAGTGAGGCGTGACAAGGCTTGACAACCTGTCAGCTTGACAGGTGACAGCTTGACAGGTAGACAAGTGAGTGACACTCTGACATGTGGTGCATTGTTGTCACCTGTCAAGTCAGTCAGTGAGGCGTGACAAGGCTTGACAACCTGTCAGCTTGACAGGTGACAGCTTGACAGGTAGACAAGTGAGTGACACTCTGACATGTGGTGCATTGTTGTCACCTGTCAAGTCAGTCAGTGAGGCGTGACAAGGCTTGACAACCTGTCAGCTTGACAGGTGACAGCTTGACAGGTAGACAAGTGAGTGACACTCTGACATGTGGTGCATTGTTGTCACCTGTCAAGTCAGTCAGTGAGGCGTGACAAGGCTTGACAACCTGTCAGCTTGACAGGTGACAGCTTGACAGGTAGACAAGTGAGTGACACTCTGACATGTGGTGCATTGTTGTCACCTGTCAAGTCAGTCAGTGAGGCGTGACAAGGCTTGACAACCTGTCAGCTTGACAGGTGACAGCTTGACAGGTAGACAAGTGAGTGACACTCTGACATGTGGTGCATTGTTGTCACCTGTCAAGTCAGTCAGTGAGGCGTGACAAGGCTTGACAACCTGTCAGCTTGACAGGTGACAGCTTGACAGGTAGACAAGTGAGTGACACTCTGACATGTGGTGCATTGTTGTCACCTGTCAAGTCAGTCAGTGAGGCGTGACAAGGCTTGACAACCTGTCAGCTTGACAGGTGACAGCTTGACAGGTAGACAAGTGAGTGACACTCTGACATGTGGTGCATTGTTGTCACCTGTCAAGTCAGTCAGTGAGGCGTGACAAGGCTTGACAACCTGTCAGCTTGACAGGTGACAGCTTGACAGGTAGACAAGTGAGTGACACTCTGACATGTGGTGCATTGTTGTCACCTGTCAAGTCAGTCAGTGAGGCGTGACAAGGCTTGACAACCTGTCAGCTTGACAGGTGACAGCTTGACAGGTAGACAAGTGAGTGACACTCTGACATGTGGTGCATTGTTGTCACCTGTCAAGTCAGTCAGTGAGGCGTGACAAGGCTTGACAACCTGTCAGCTTGACAGGTGACAGCTTGACAGGTAGACAAGTGAGTGACACTCTGACATGTGGTGCATTGTTGTCACCTGTCAAGTCAGTCAGTGAGGCGTGACAAGGCTTGACAACCTGTCAGCTTGACAGGTGACAGCTTGACAGGTAGACAAGTGAGTGACACTCTGACATGTGGTGCATTGTTGTCACCTGTCAAGTCAGTCAGTGAGGCGTGACAAGGCTTGACAACCTGTCAGCTTGACAGGTGACAGCTTGACAGGTAGACAAGTGAGTGACACTCTGACATGTGGTGCATTGTTGTCACCTGTCAAGTCAGTCAGTGAGGCGTGACAAGGCTTGACAACCTGTCAGCTTGACAGGTGACAGCTTGACAGGTAGACAAGTGAGTGACACTCTGACATGTGGTGCATTGTTGTCACCTGTCAAGTCAGTCAGTGAGGCGTGACAAGGCTTGACAACCTGTCAGCTTGACAGGTGACAGCTTGACAGGTAGACAAGTGAGTGACACTCTGACATGTGGTGCATTGTTGTCACCTGTCAAGTCAGTCAGTGAGGCGTGACAAGGCTTGACAACCTGTCAGCTTGACAGGTGACAGCTTGACAGGTAGACAAGTGAGTGACACTCTGACATGTGGTGCATTGTTGTCACCTGTCAAGTCAGTCAGTGAGGCGTGACAAGGCTTGACAACCTGTCAGCTTGACAGGTGACAGCTTGACAGGTAGACAAGTGAGTGACACTCTGACATGTGGTGCATTGTTGTCACCTGTCAAGTCAGTCAGTGAGGCGTGACAAGGCTTGACAACCTGTCAGCTTGACAGGTGACAGCTTGACAGGTAGACAAGTGAGTGACACTCTGACATGTGGTGCATTGTTGTCACCTGTCAAGTCAGTCAGTGAGGCGTGACAAGGCTTGACAACCTGTCAGCTTGACAGGTGACAGCTTGACAGGTAGACAAGTGAGTGACACTCTGACATGTGGTGCATTGTTGTCACCTGTCAAGTCAGTCAGTGAGGCGTGACAAGGCTTGACAACCTGTCAGCTTGACAGGTGACAGCTTGACAGGTAGACAAGTGAGTGACACTCTGACATGTGGTGCATTGTTGTCACCTGTCAAGTCAGTCAGTGAGGCGTGACAAGGCTTGACAACCTGTCAGCTTGACAGGTGACAGCTTGACAGGTAGACAAGTGAGTGACACTCTGACATGTGGTGCATTGTTGTCACCTGTCAAGTCAGTCAGTGAGGCGTGACAAGGCTTGACAACCTGTCAGCTTGACAGGTGACAGCTTGACAGGTAGACAAGTGAGTGACACTCTGACATGTGGTGCATTGTTGTCACCTGTCAAGTCAGTCAGTGAGGCGTGACAAGGCTTGACAACCTGTCAGCTTGACAGGTGACAGCTTGACAGGTAGACAAGTGAGTGACACTCTGACATGTGGTGCATTGTTGTCACCTGTCAAGTCAGTCAGTGAGGCGTGACAAGGCTTGACAACCTGTCAGCTTGACAGGTGACAGCTTGACAGGTAGACAAGTGAGTGACACTCTGACATGTGGTGCATTGTTGTCACCTGTCAAGTCAGTCAGTGAGGCGTGACAAGGCTTGACAACCTGTCAGCTTGACAGGTGACAGCTTGACAGGTAGACAAGTGAGTGACACTCTGACATGTGGTGCATTGTTGTCACCTGTCAAGTCAGTCAGTGAGGCGTGACAAGGCTTGACAACCTGTCAGCTTGACAGGTGACAGCTTGACAGGTAGACAAGTGAGTGACACTCTGACATGTGGTGCATTGTTGTCACCTGTCAAGTCAGTCAGTGAGGCGTGACAAGGCTTGACAACCTGTCAGCTTGACAGGTGACAGCTTGACAGGTAGACAAGTGAGTGACACTCTGACATGTGGTGCATTGTTGTCACCTGTCAAGTCAGTCAGTGAGGCGTGACAAGGCTTGACAACCTGTCAGCTTGACAGGTGACAGCTTGACAGGTAGACAAGTGAGTGACACTCTGACATGTGGTGCATTGTTGTCACCTGTCAAGTCAGTCAGTGAGGCGTGACAAGGCTTGACAACCTGTCAGCTTGACAGGTGACAGCTTGACAGGTAGACAAGTGAGTGACACTCTGACATGTGGTGCATTGTTGTCACCTGTCAAGTCAGTCAGTGAGGCGTGACAAGGCTTGACAACCTGTCAGCTTGACAGGTGACAGCTTGACAGGTAGACAAGTGAGTGACACTCTGACATGTGGTGCATTGTTGTCACCTGTCAAGTCAGTCAGTGAGGCGTGACAAGGCTTGACAACCTGTCAGCTTGACAGGTGACAGCTTGACAGGTAGACAAGTGAGTGACACTCTGACATGTGGTGCATTGTTGTCACCTGTCAAGTCAGTCAGTGAGGCGTGACAAGGCTTGACAACCTGTCAGCTTGACAGGTGACAGCTTGACAGGTAGACAAGTGAGTGACACTCTGACATGTGGTGCATTGTTGTCACCTGTCAAGTCAGTCAGTGAGGCGTGACAAGGCTTGACAACCTGTCAGCTTGACAGGTGACAGCTTGACAGGTAGACAAGTGAGTGACACTCTGACATGTGGTGCATTGTTGTCACCTGTCAAGTCAGTCAGTGAGGCGTGACAAGGCTTGACAACCTGTCAGCTTGACAGGTGACAGCTTGACAGGTAGACAAGTGAGTGACACTCTGACATGTGGTGCATTGTTGTCACCTGTCAAGTCAGTCAGTGAGGCGTGACAAGGCTTGACAACCTGTCAGCTTGACAGGTGACAGCTTGACAGGTAGACAAGTGAGTGACACTCTGACATGTGGTGCATTGTTGTCACCTGTCAAGTCAGTCAGTGAGGCGTGACAAGGCTTGACAACCTGTCAGCTTGACAGGTGACAGCTTGACAGGTAGACAAGTGAGTGACACTCTGACATGTGGTGCATTGTTGTCACCTGTCAAGTCAGTCAGTGAGGCGTGACAAGGCTTGACAACCTGTCAGCTTGACAGGTGACAGCTTGACAGGTAGACAAGTGAGTGACACTCTGACATGTGGTGCATTGTTGTCACCTGTCAAGTCAGTCAGTGAGGCGTGACAAGGCTTGACAACCTGTCAGCTTGACAGGTGACAGCTTGACAGGTAGACAAGTGAGTGACACTCTGACATGTGGTGCATTGTTGTCACCTGTCAAGTCAGTCAGTGAGGCGTGACAAGGCTTGACAACCTGTCAGCTTGACAGGTGACAGCTTGACAGGTAGACAAGTGAGTGACACTCTGACATGTGGTGCATTGTTGTCACCTGTCAAGTCAGTCAGTGAGGCGTGACAAGGCTTGACAACCTGTCAGCTTGACAGGTGACAGCTTGACAGGTAGACAAGTGAGTGACACTCTGACATGTGGTGCATTGTTGTCACCTGTCAAGTCAGTCAGTGAGGCGTGACAAGGCTTGACAACCTGTCAGCTTGACAGGTGACAGCTTGACAGGTAGACAAGTGAGTGACACTCTGACATGTGGTGCATTGTTGTCACCTGTCAAGTCAGTCAGTGAGGCGTGACAAGGCTTGACAACCTGTCAGCTTGACAGGTGACAGCTTGACAGGTAGACAAGTGAGTGACACTCTGACATGTGGTGCATTGTTGTCACCTGTCAAGTCAGTCAGTGAGGCGTGACAAGGCTTGACAACCTGTCAGCTTGACAGGTGACAGCTTGACAGGTAGACAAGTGAGTGACACTCTGACATGTGGTGCATTGTTGTCACCTGTCAAGTCAGTCAGTGAGGCGTGACAAGGCTTGACAACCTGTCAGCTTGACAGGTGACAGCTTGACAGGTAGACAAGTGAGTGACACTCTGACATGTGGTGCATTGTTGTCACCTGTCAAGTCAGTCAGTGAGGCGTGACAAGGCTTGACAACCTGTCAGCTTGACAGGTGACAGCTTGACAGGTAGACAAGTGAGTGACACTCTGACATGTGGTGCATTGTTGTCACCTGTCAAGTCAGTCAGTGAGGCGTGACAAGGCTTGACAACCTGTCAGCTTGACAGGTGACAGCTTGACAGGTAGACAAGTGAGTGACACTCTGACATGTGGTGCATTGTTGTCACCTGTCAAGTCAGTCAGTGAGGCGTGACAAGGCTTGACAACCTGTCAGCTTGACAGGTGACAGCTTGACAGGTAGACAAGTGAGTGACACTCTGACATGTGGTGCATTGTTGTCACCTGTCAAGTCAGTCAGTGAGGCGTGACAAGGCTTGACAACCTGTCAGCTTGACAGGTGACAGCTTGACAGGTAGACAAGTGAGTGACACTCTGACATGTGGTGCATTGTTGTCACCTGTCAAGTCAGTCAGTGAGGCGTGACAAGGCTTGACAACCTGTCAGCTTGACAGGTGACAGCTTGACAGGTAGACAAGTGAGTGACACTCTGACATGTGGTGCATTGTTGTCACCTGTCAAGTCAGTCAGTGAGGCGTGACAAGGCTTGACAACCTGTCAGCTTGACAGGTGACAGCTTGACAGGTAGACAAGTGAGTGACACTCTGACATGTGGTGCATTGTTGTCACCTGTCAAGTCAGTCAGTGAGGCGTGACAAGGCTTGACAACCTGTCAGCTTGACAGGTGACAGCTTGACAGGTAGACAAGTGAGTGACACTCTGACATGTGGTGCATTGTTGTCACCTGTCAAGTCAGTCAGTGAGGCGTGACAAGGCTTGACAACCTGTCAGCTTGACAGGTGACAGCTTGACAGGTAGACAAGTGAGTGACACTCTGACATGTGGTGCATTGTTGTCACCTGTCAAGTCAGTCAGTGAGGCGTGACAAGGCTTGACAACCTGTCAGCTTGACAGGTGACAGCTTGACAGGTAGACAAGTGAGTGACACTCTGACATGTGGTGCATTGTTGTCACCTGTCAAGTCAGTCAGTGAGGCGTGACAAGGCTTGACAACCTGTCAGCTTGACAGGTGACAGCTTGACAGGTAGACAAGTGAGTGACACTCTGACATGTGGTGCATTGTTGTCACCTGTCAAGTCAGTCAGTGAGGCGTGACAAGGCTTGACAACCTGTCAGCTTGACAGGTGACAGCTTGACAGGTAGACAAGTGAGTGACACTCTGACATGTGGTGCATTGTTGTCACCTGTCAAGTCAGTCAGTGAGGCGTGACAAGGCTTGACAACCTGTCAGCTTGACAGGTGACAGCTTGACAGGTAGACAAGTGAGTGACACTCTGACATGTGGTGCATTGTTGTCACCTGTCAAGTCAGTCAGTGAGGCGTGACAAGGCTTGACAACCTGTCAGCTTGACAGGTGACAGCTTGACAGGTAGACAAGTGAGTGACACTCTGACATGTGGTGCATTGTTGTCACCTGTCAAGTCAGTCAGTGAGGCGTGACAAGGCTTGACAACCTGTCAGCTTGACAGGTGACAGCTTGACAGGTAGACAAGTGAGTGACACTCTGACATGTGGTGCATTGTTGTCACCTGTCAAGTCAGTCAGTGAGGCGTGACAAGGCTTGACAACCTGTCAGCTTGACAGGTGACAGCTTGACAGGTAGACAAGTGAGTGACACTCTGACATGTGGTGCATTGTTGTCACCTGTCAAGTCAGTCAGTGAGGCGTGACAAGGCTTGACAACCTGTCAGCTTGACAGGTGACAGCTTGACAGGTAGACAAGTGAGTGACACTCTGACATGTGGTGCATTGTTGTCACCTGTCAAGTCAGTCAGTGAGGCGTGACAAGGCTTGACAACCTGTCAGCTTGACAGGTGACAGCTTGACAGGTAGACAAGTGAGTGACACTCTGACATGTGGTGCATTGTTGTCACCTGTCAAGTCAGTCAGTGAGGCGTGACAAGGCTTGACAACCTGTCAGCTTGACAGGTGACAGCTTGACAGGTAGACAAGTGAGTGACACTCTGACATGTGGTGCATTGTTGTCACCTGTCAAGTCAGTCAGTGAGGCGTGACAAGGCTTGACAACCTGTCAGCTTGACAGGTGACAGCTTGACAGGTAGACAAGTGAGTGACACTCTGACATGTGGTGCATTGTTGTCACCTGTCAAGTCAGTCAGTGAGGCGTGACAAGGCTTGACAACCTGTCAGCTTGACAGGTGACAGCTTGACAGGTAGACAAGTGAGTGACACTCTGACATGTGGTGCATTGTTGTCACCTGTCAAGTCAGTCAGTGAGGCGTGACAAGGCTTGACAACCTGTCAGCTTGACAGGTGACAGCTTGACAGGTAGACAAGTGAGTGACACTCTGACATGTGGTGCATTGTTGTCACCTGTCAAGTCAGTCAGTGAGGCGTGACAAGGCTTGACAACCTGTCAGCTTGACAGGTGACAGCTTGACAGGTAGACAAGTGAGTGACACTCTGACATGCATTGTTGTCACCTGTCAAGTCAGTCAGTGAGGCGCAG
>MRSW03000329.1:0-21324 GCA_001923025.3 Taenia multiceps | reverse complement strand
TGACATGTGGTGCATTTGTCACCTGTCAAGTCAGTCAGTGAGTAAGGCGTGACAAGGCTTGACAACCTGTCAGCTTGACAGGTGACAGCTTGACAGGTAGACAAGTGAGTGACACTTGACATGTGGTGCATTGTTGTCACCTGTCAAGTCAGTCAGTGAGTAAGGCGTGACAAGGCTTGACAACCTGTCAGCTTGACAGGTGACAGCTTGACAGGTAGACAAGTGAGTGACACTCTGACATGTGGTGCATTGTTGTCACCTGTCAAGTCAGTCAGTGAGTAAGGCGTGACAAGGCTTGACAACCTGTCAGCTTGACAGGTGACAGCTTGACAGGTAGACAAGTGAGTGACACTCTGACATGTGGTGCATTGTTGTCACCTGTCAAGTCAGTCAGTGAGGCGTGACAAGGCTTGACAACCTGTCAGCTTGACAGGTGACAGCTTGACAGGTAGACAAGTGAGTGACACTCTGACATGTGGTGCATTGTTGTCACCTGTCAAGTCAGTCAGTGAGTAAGGCGTGACAAGGCTTGACAACCTGTCAGCTTGACAGGTGACAGCTTGACAGGTAGACAAGTGAGTGACACTCTGACATGTGGTGCATTGTTGTCACCTGTCAAGTCAGTCAGTGAGGCGTGACAAGGCTTGACAACCTGTCAGCTTGACAGGTGACAGCTTGACAGGTAGACAAGTGAGTGACACTCTGACATGTGGTGCATTGTTGTCACCTGTCAAGTCAGTCAGTGAGTAAGGCGTGACAAGGCTTGACAACCTGTCAGCTTGACAGGTGACAGCTTGACAGGTAGACAAGTGAGTGACACTCTGACATGTGGTGCATTGTTGTCACCTGTCAAGTCAGTCAGTGAGTAAGGCGTGACAAGGCTTGACAACCTGTCAGCTTGACAGGTGACAGCTTGACAGGTAGACAAGTGAGTGACACTCTGACATGTGGTGCATTGTTGTCACCTGTCAAGTCAGTCAGTGAGTAAGGCGTGACAAGGCTTGACAACTGTCAGCTTGACAGGTGACAGCTTGACAGGTAGACAAGTGAGTGACACTCTGACATGTGGTGCATTGTTGTCAACTGTCAAGTCAGTCAGTGAGTAAGGCGTGACAAGGCTTGACAACCTGTCAGCTTGACAGGTGACAGCTTGACAGGTAGACAAGTGAGTGACACTCTGACATGTGGTGCATTGTTGTCACCTGTCAAGTCAGTCAGTGAGGCGTGACAAGGCTTGACAACCTGTCAGCTTGACAGGTGACAGCTTGACAGGTAGACAAGTGAGTGACACTCTGACATGTGGTGCATTGTTGTCACCTGTCAAGTCAGTCAGTGAGTAAGGCGTGACAAGGCTTGACAACCTGTCAGCTTGACAGGTGACAGCTTGACAGGTAGACAAGTGAGTGACACTCTGACATGTGGTGCATTGTTGTCACCTGTCAAGTCAGTCAGTGAGTAAGGCGTGACAAGGCTTGACAACCTGTCAGCTTGACAGGTGACAGCTTGACAGGTAGACAAGTGAGTGACACTCTGACATGTGGTGCATTGTTGTCACCTGTCAAGTCAGTCAGTGAGTAAGGCGTGACAAGGCTTGACAACCTGTCAGCTTGACAGGTGACAGCTTGACAGGTAGACAAGTGAGTGACACTCTGACATGTGGTGCATTGTTGTCACCTGTCAAGTCAGTCAGTGAGTAAGGCGTGACAAGGCTTGACAACCTGTCAGCTTGACAGGTGACAGCTTGACAGGTAGACAAGTGAGTGACACTCTGACATGTGGTGCATTGTTGTCACCTGTCAAGTCAGTCAGTGAGTAAGGCGTGACAAGGCTTGACAACCTGTCAGCTTGACAGGTGACAGCTTGACAGGTAGACAAGTGAGTGACACTCTGACATGTGGTGCATTGTTGTCACCTGTCAAGTCAGTCAGTGAGTAAGGCGTGACAAGGCTTGACAACCTGTCAGCTTGACAGGTGACAGCTTGACAGGTAGACAAGTGAGTGACACTCTGACATGTGGTGCATTGTGCACCTGTCAAGTCAGTCAGTGAGTAAGGCGTGACAAGGCTTGACAACCTGTCAGCTTGACAGGTGACAGCTTGACAGGTAGACAAGTGAGTGACACTCTGACATGTGGTGCATTGTTGTCACCTGTCAAGTCAGTCAGTGAGTAAGGCGTGACAAGGCTTGACAACCTGTCAGCTTGACAGGTGACAGCTTGACAGGTAGACAAGTGAGTGACACTCTGACATGTGGTGCATTGTTGTCACCTGTCAAGTCAGTCAGTGAGTAAGGCGTGACAAGGCTTGACAACCTGTCAGCTTGACAGGTGACAGCTTGACAGGTAGACAAGTGAGTGACACTCTGACATGTGGTGCATTGTTGTCACCTGTCAAGTCAGTCAGTGAGTAAGGCGTGACAAGGCTTGACAACCTGTCAGCTTGACAGGTGACAGCTTGACAGGTAGACAAGTGAGTGACACTCTGACATGTGGTGCATTGTTGTCACCTGTCAAGTCAGTCAGTGAGTAAGGCGTGACAAGGCTTGACAACCTGTCAGCTTGACAGGTGACAGCTTGACAGGTAGACAAGTGAGTGACACTCTGACATGTGGTGCATTGTTGTCACCTGTCAAGTCAGTCAGTGAGTAAGGCGTGACAAGGCTTGACAACCTGTCAGCTTGACAGGTGACAGCTTGACAGGTAGACAAGTGAGTGACACTCTGACATGTGGTGCATTGTTGTCACTGTCAAGTCAGTCAGTGAGGCGTGACAAGGCTTGACAACCTGTCAGCTTGACAGGTGACAGCTTGACAGGTAGACAAGTGACACTCTGACATGTGGTGCATTGTTGTCACCTGTCAAGTCAGTCAGTGAGTAAGGCGTGACAAGGCTTGACAACCTGTCAGCTTGACAGGTGACAGCTTGACAGGTAGACAAGTGAGTGACACTCTGACATGTGGTGCATTGTTGTCACCTGTCAAGTCAGTCAGTGAGTAAGGCGTGACAAGGCTTGACAACCTGTCAGCTTGACAGGTGACAGCTTGACAGGTAGACAAGTGAGTGACACTCTGACATGTGGTGCATTGTTGTCACCTGTCAAGTCAGTCAGTGAGTAAGGCGTGACAAGGCTTGACAACCTGTCAGCTTGACAGGTGACAGCTTGACAGGTAGACAAGTGAGTGACACTCTGACATGTGGTGCATTGTTGTCACCTGTCAAGTCAGTCAGTGAGTAAGGCGTGACAAGGCTTGACAACCTGTCAGCTTGACAGGTGACAGCTTGACAGGTAGACAAGTGAGTGACACTCTGACATGTGGTGCATTGTTGTCACCTGTCAAGTCAGTCAGTGAGTAAGGCGTGACAAGGCTTGACAACCTGTCAGCTTGACAGGTGACAGCTTGACAGGTAGACAAGTGAGTGACACTCTGACATGTGGTGCATTGTTGTCACCTGTCAAGTCAGTCAGTGAGTAAGGCGTGACAAGGCTTGACAACCTGTCAGCTTGACAGGTGACAGCTTGACAGGTAGACAAGTGAGTGACACTCTGACATGTGGTGCATTGTTGTCACCTGTCAAGTCAGTCAGTGAGTAAGGCGTGACAAGGCTTGACAACCTGTCAGCTTGACAGGTGACAGCTTGACAGGTAGACAAGTGAGTGACACTCTGACATGTGGTGCATTGTTGTCACCTGTCAAGTCAGTCAGTGAGTAAGGCGTGACAAGGCTTGACAACCTGTCAGCTTGACAGGTGACAGCTTGACAGGTAGACAAGTGAGTGACACTCTGACATGTGGTGCATTGTTGTCACCTGTCAAGTCAGTCAGTGAGTAAGGCGTGACAAGGCTTGACAACCTGTCAGCTTGACAGGTGACAGCTTGACAGGTAGACAAGTGAGTGACACTCTGACATGTGGTGCATTGTTGTCACCTGTCAAGTCAGTCAGTGAGTAAGGCGTGACAAGGCTTGACAACCTGTCAGCTTGACAGGTGACAGCTTGACAGGTAGACAAGTGAGTGACACTCTGACATGTGGTGCATTGTTGTCACCTGTCAAGTCAGTCAGTGAGTAAGGCGTGACAAGGCTTGACAACCTGTCAGCTTGACAGGTGACAGCTTGACAGGTAGACAAGTGAGTGACACTCTGACATGTGGTGCATTGTTGTCACCTGTCAAGTCAGTCAGTGAGTAAGGCGTGACAAGGCTTGACAACCTGTCAGCTTGACAGGTGACAGCTTGACAGGTAGACAAGTGAGTGACACTCTGACATGTGGTGCATTGTTGTCACCTGTCAAGTCAGTCAGTGAGTAAGGCGTGACAAGGCTTGACAACCTGTCAGCTTGACAGGTGACAGCTTGACAGGTAGACAAGTGAGTGACACTCTGACATGTGGTGCATTGTTGTCACCTGTCAAGTCAGTCAGTGAGTAAGGCGTGACAAGGCTTGACAACCTGTCAGCTTGACAGGTGACAGCTTGACAGGTAGACAAGTGAGTGACACTCTGACATGTGGTGCATTGTTGTCACCTGTCAAGTCAGTCAGTGAGTAAGGCGTGACAAGGCTTGACAACCTGTCAGCTTGACAGGTGACAGCTTGACAGGTAGACAAGTGAGTGACACTCTGACATGTGGTGCATTGTTGTCACCTGTCAAGTCAGTCAGTGAGTAAGGCGTGACAAGGCTTGACAACCTGTCAGCTTGACAGGTGACAGCTTGACAGGTAGACAAGTGAGTGACACTCTGACATGTGGTGCATTGTTGTCACCTGTCAAGTCAGTCAGTGAGTAAGGCGTGACAAGGCTTGACAACCTGTCAGCTTGACAGGTGACAGCTTGACAGGTAGACAAGTGAGTGACACTCTGACATGTGGTGCATTGTTGTCACCTGTCAAGTCAGTCAGTGAGTAAGGCGTGACAAGGCTTGACAACCTGTCAGCTTGACAGGTGACAGCTTGACAGGTAGACAAGTGAGTGACACTCTGACATGTGGTGCATTGTTGTCACCTGTCAAGTCAGTCAGTGAGTAAGGCGTGACAAGGCTTGACAACCTGTCAGCTTGACAGGTGACAGCTTGACAGGTAGACAAGTGAGTGACACTCTGACATGTGGTGCATTGTTGTCACCTGTCAAGTCAGTCAGTGAGTAAGGCGTGACAAGGCTTGACAACCTGTCAGCTTGACAGGTGACAGCTTGACAGGTAGACAAGTGAGTGACACTCTGACATGTGGTGCATTGTTGTCACCTGTCAAGTCAGTCAGTGAGTAAGGCGTGACAAGGCTTGACAACCTGTCAGCTTGACAGGTGACAGCTTGACAGGTAGACAAGTGAGTGACACTCTGACATGTGGTGCATTGTTGTCACCTGTCAAGTCAGTCAGTGAGTGAGTAAGGCGTGACAAGGCTTGACAACCTGTCAGCTTGACAGGTGACAGCTTGACAGGTAGACAAGTGAGTGACACTCTGACATGTGGTGCATTGTTGTCACCTGTCAAGTCAGTCAAGAGGCGTGACAAGGCTTGACAACCTGTCATTGACAGGTGACAGCTTGACAGGTAGACAAGTGAGTGACACTCTGACATGTGGTGCATTGTTGTCACCTGTCAAGTCAGTCAGTGAGTAAGGCGTGACAAGGCTTGACAACCTGTCAGCTTGACAGGTGACAGTTGACAGGTAGACAAGTGAGTGACACTCTGACATGTGGTGCATTGTTGTCACCTGTCAAGTCAGTCAGTGAGTAAGGCGTGACAAGGCTTGACAACCTGTCAGCTTGACAGGTGACAGCTTGACAGGTAGACAAGTGAGTGACACTCTGACATGTGGTGCATTGTTGTCACCTGTCAAGTCAGTCAGTGAGGCGTGACAAGGCTTGACAACCTGTCAGCTTGACAGGTGACAGCTTGACAGGTAGACAAGTGAGTGACACTCTGACATGTGGTGCATTGTTGTCACCTGTCAAGTCAGTCAGTGAGTAAGGCGTGACAAGGCTTGACAACCTGTCAGCTTGACAGGTGACAGCTTGACAGGTAGACAAGTGAGTGACACTCTGACATGTGGTGCATTGTTGTCACCTGTCAAGTCAGTCAGTGAGTAAGGCGTGACAAGGCTTGACAACCTGTCAGCTTGACAGGTGACAGCTTGACAGGTAGACAAGTGAGTGACACTCTGACATGTGGTGCATTGTTGTCACCTGTCAAGTCAGTCAGTGAGTAAGGCGTGACAAGGCTTGACAACCTGTCAGCTTGACAGGTGACAGCTTGACAGGTAGACAAGTGAGTGACACTCTGACATGTGGTGCATTGTTGTCACCTGTCAAGTCAGTCAGTGAGTAAGGCGTGACAAGGCTTGACAACCTGTCAGCTTGACAGGTGACAGCTTGACAGGTAGACAAGTGAGTGACACTCTGACATGTGGTGCATTGTTGTCACCTGTCAAGTCAGTCAGTGAGGCGTGACAAGGCTTGACAACCTGTCAGCTTGACAGGTGACAGCTTGACAGGTAGACAAGTGAGTGACACTCTGACATGTGGTGCATTGTTGTCACCTGTCAAGTCAGTCAGTGAGTAAGGCGTGACAAGGCTTGACAACCTGTCAGCTTGACAGGTGACAGCTTGACAGGTAGACAAGTGAGTGACACTCTGACATGTGGTGCATTGTTGTCACCTGTCAAGTCAGTCAGTGAGTAAGGCGTGACAAGGCTTGACAACCTGTCAGCTTGACAGGTGACAGCTTGACAGGTAGACAAGTGAGTGACACTCTGACATGTGGTGCATTGTTGTCACCTGTCAAGTCAGTCAGTGAGTAAGGCGTGACAAGGCTTGACAACCTGTCAGCTTGACAGGTGACAGCTTGACAGGTAGACAAGTGAGTGACACTCTGACATGTGGTGCATTGTTGTCACCTGTCAAGTCAGTCAGTGAGTAAGGCGTGACAAGGCTTGACAACCTGTCAGCTTGACAGGTGACAGCTTGACAGGTAGACAAGTGAGTGACACTCTGACATGTGGTGCATGTTGTCACCTGTCAAGTCAGTCAGTGAGTAAGGCGTGACAAGGCTTGACAACCTGTCAGCTTGACAGGTGACAGCTTGACAGGTAGACAAGTGAGTGACACTCTGACATGTGGTGCATTGTTGTCACCTGTCAAGTCAGTCAGTGAGTAAGGCGTGACAAGGCTTGACAACCTGTCAGCTTGACAGGTGACAGCTTGACAGGTAGACAAGTGAGTGACACTCTGACATGTGGTGCATTGTTGTCACCTGTCAAGTCAGTCAGTGAGTAAGGCGTGACAAGGCTTGACAACCTGTCAGCTTGACAGGTGACAGCTTGACAGGTAGACAAGTGAGTGACACTCTGACATGTGGTGCATTGTTGTCACCTGTCAAGTCAGTCAGTGAGTAAGGCGTGACAAGGCTTGACAACCTGTCAGCTTGACAGGTGACAGCTTGACAGGTAGACAAGTGAGTGACACTCTGACATGTGGTGCATTGTTGTCACCTGTCAAGTCAGTCAGTGAGTAAGGCGTGACAAGGCTTGACAACCTGTCAGCTTGACAGGTGACAGCTTGACAGGTAGACAAGTGAGTGACACTCTGACATGTGGTGCATTGTTGTCACCTGTCAAGTCAGTCAGTGAGTAAGGCGTGACAAGGCTTGACAACCTGTCAGCTTGACAGGTGACAGCTTGACAGGTAGACAAGTGAGTGACACTCTGACATGTGGTGCATTGTTGTCACCTGTCAAGTCAGTCAGTGAGTAAGGCGTGACAAGGCTTGACAACCTGTCAGCTTGACAGGTGACAGCTTGACAGGTAGACAAGTGAGTGACACTCTGACATGTGGTGCATTGTTGTCACCTGTCAAGTCAGTCAGTGAGTAAGGCGTGACAAGGCTTGACAACCTGTCAGCTTGACAGGTGACAGCTTGACAGGTAGACAAGTGAGTGACACTCTGACATGTGGTGCATTGTTGTCACCTGTCAAGTCAGTCAGTGAGTAAGGCGTGACAAGGCTTGACAACCTGTCAGCTTGACAGGTGACAGCTTGACAGGTAGACAAGTGAGTGACACTCTGACATGTGGTGCATTGTTGTCACCTGTCAAGTCAGTCAGTGAGTAAGGCGTGACAAGGCTTGACAACCTGTCAGCTTGACAGGTGACAGCTTGACAGGTAGACAAGTGAGTGACACTCTGACATGTGGTGCATTGTTGTCACCTGTCAAGTCAGTCAGTGAGTAAGGCGTGACAAGGCTTGACAACCTGTCAGCTTGACAGGTGACAGCTTGACAGGTAGACAAGTGAGTGACACTCTGACATGTGGTGCATTGTTGTCACCTGTCAAGTCAGTCAGTGAGTAAGGCGTGACAAGGCTTGACAACCTGTCAGCTTGACAGGTGACAGCTTGACAGGTAGACAAGTGAGTGACACTCTGACATGTGGTGCATTGTTGTCACCTGTCAAGTCAGTCAGTGAGTAAGGCGTGACAAGGCTTGACAACCTGTCAGCTTGACAGGTGACAGCTTGACAGGTAGACAAGTGAGTGACACTCTGACATGTGGTGCATTGTTGTCACCTGTCAAGTCAGTCAGTGAGTAAGGCGTGACAAGGCTTGACAACCTGTCAGCTTGACAGGTGACAGCTTGACAGGTAGACAAGTGAGTGACACTCTGACATGTGGTGCATTGTTGTCACCTGTCAAGTCAGTCAGTGAGTAAGGCGTGACAAGGCTTGACAACCTGTCAGCTTGACAGGTGACAGCTTGACAGGTAGACAAGTGAGTGACACTCTGACATGTGGTGCATTGTTGTCACCTGTCAAGTCAGTCAGTGAGGCGTGACAAGGCTTGACAACCTGTCAGCTTGACAGGTGACAGCTTGACAGGTAGACAAGTGAGTGACACTCTGACATGTGGTGCATTGTTGTCACCTGTCAAGTCAGTCAGTGAGTAAGGCGTGACAAGGCTTGACAACCTGTCAGCTTGACAGGTGACAGCTTGACAGGTAGACAAGTGAGTGACACTCTGACATGTGGTGCATTGTTGTCACCTGTCAAGTCAGTCAGTGAGTAAGGCGTGACAAGGCTTGACAACCTGTCAGCTTGACAGGTGACAGCTTGACAGGTAGACAAGTGAGTGACACTCTGACATGTGGTGCATTGTTGTCACCTGTCAAGTCAGTCAGTGAGTAAGGCGTGACAAGGCTTGACAACCTGTCAGCTTGACAGGTGACAGCTTGACAGGTAGACAAGTGAGTGACACTCTGACATGTGGTGCATTGTTGTCACCTGTCAAGTCAGTCAGTGAGTAAGGCGTGACAAGGCTTGACAACCTGTCAGCTTGACAGGTGACAGCTTGACAGGTAGACAAGTGAGTGACACTCTGACATGTGGTGCATTGTTGTCACCTGTCAAGTCAGTCAGTGTAAGGCGTGACAAGGCTTGACAACCTGTCAGCTTGACAGGTGACAGCTTGACAGGTAGACAAGTGAGTGACACTCTGACATGTGGTGCATTGTTGTCACCTGTCAAGTCAGTCAGTGAGTAAGGCGTGACAAGGCTTGACAACCTGTCAGCTTGACAGGTGACAGCTTGACAGGTAGACAAGTGAGTGACACTCTGACATGTGGTGCATTGTTGTCACCTGTCAAGTCAGTCAGTGAGTAAGGCGTGACAAGGCTTGACAACCTGTCAGCTTGACAGGTGACAGCTTGACAGGTAGACAAGTGAGTGACACTCTGACATGTGGTGCATTGTTGTCACCTGTCAAGTCAGTCAGTGAGTAAGGCGTGACAAGGCTTGACAACCTGTCAGCTTGACAGGTGACAGCTTGACAGGTAGACAAGTGAGTGACACTCTGACATGTGGTGCATTGTTGTCACCTGTCAAGTCAGTCAGTGAGTAAGGCGTGACAAGGCTTGACAACCTGTCAGCTTGACAGGTGACAGCTTGACAGGTAGACAAGTGAGTGACACTCTGACATGTGGTGCATTGTTGTCACCTGTCAAGTCAGTCAGTGAGTAAGGCGTGACAAGGCTTGACAACCTGTCAGCTTGACAGGTGACAGCTTGACAGGTAGACAAGTGAGTGACACTCTGACATGTGGTGCATTGTTGTCACCTGTCAAGTCAGTCAGTGAGGCGTGACAAGGCTTGACAACCTGTCAGCTTGACAGGTGACAGCTTGACAGGTAGACAAGTGAGTGACACTCTGACATGTGGTGCATTGTTGTCACCTGTCAAGTCAGTCAGTGAGTAAGGCGTGACAAGGCTTGACAACCTGTCAGCTTGACAGGTGACAGCTTGACAGGTAGACAAGTGAGTGACACTCTGACATGTGGTGCATTGTTGTCACCTGTCAAGTCAGTCAGTGAGTAAGGCGTGACAAGGCTTGACAACCTGTCAGCTTGACAGGTGACAGCTTGACAGGTAGACAAGTGAGTGACACTCTGACATGTGGTGCATTGTTGTCACCTGTCAAGTCAGTCAGTGAGTAAGGCGTGACAAGGCTTGACAACCTGTCAGCTTGACAGGTGACAGCTTGACAGGTAGACAAGTGAGTGACACTCTGACATGTGGTGCATTGTTGTCACCTGTCAAGTCAGTCAGTGAGTAAGGCGTGACAAGGCTTGACAACCTGTCAGCTTGACAGGTGACAGCTTGACAGGTAGACAAGTGAGTGACACTCTGACATGTGGTGCATTGTTGTCACCTGTCAAGTCAGTCAGTGAGTAAGGCGTGACAAGGCTTGACAACCTGTCAGCTTGACAGGTGACAGCTTGACAGGTAGACAAGTGAGTGACACTCTGACATGTGGTGCATTGTTGTCACCTGTCAAGTCAGTCAGTGAGTAAGGCGTGACAAGGCTTGACAACCTGTCAGCTTGACAGGTGACAGCTTGACAGGTAGACAAGTGAGTGACACTCTGACATGTGGTGCATTGTTGTCACCTGTCAAGTCAGTCAGTGAGTAAGGCGTGACAAGGCTTGACAACCTGTCAGCTTGACAGGTGACAGCTTGACAGGTAGACAAGTGAGTGACACTCTGACATGTGGTGCATTGTTGTCACCTGTCAAGTCAGTCAGTGAGTAAGGCGTGACAAGGCTTGACAACCTGTCAGCTTGACAGGTGACAGCTTGACAGGTAGACAAGTGAGTGACACTCTGACATGTGGTGCATTGTTGTCACCTGTCAAGTCAGTCAGTGAGTAAGGCGTGACAAGGCTTGACAACCTGTCAGCTTGACAGGTGACAGCTTGACAGGTAGACAAGTGAGTGACACTCTGACATGTGGTGCATTGTTGTCACCTGTCAAGTCAGTCAGTGAGTAAGGCGTGACAAGGCTTGACAACCTGTCAGCTTGACAGGTGACAGCTTGACAGGTAGACAAGTGAGTGACACTCTGACATGTGGTGCATTGTTGTCACCTGTCAAGTCAGTCAGTGAGTAAGGCGTGACAAGGCTTGACAACCTGTCAGCTTGACAGGTGACAGCTTGACAGGTAGACAAGTGAGTGACACTCTGACATGTGGTGCATTGTTGTCACCTGTCAAGTCAGTCAGTGAGTAAGGCGTGACAAGGCTTGACAACCTGTCAGCTTGACAGGTGACAGCTTGACAGGTAGACAAGTGAGTGACACTCTGACATGTGGTGCATTGTTGTCACCTGTCAAGTCAGTCAGTGAGTAAGGCGTGACAAGGCTTGACAACCTGTCAGCTTGACAGGTGACAGCTTGACAGGTAGACAAGTGAGTGACACTCTGACATGTGGTGCATTGTTGTCACCTGTCAAGTCAGTCAGTGAGTAAGGCGTGACAAGGCTTGACAACCTGTCAGCTTGACAGGTGACAGCTTGACAGGTAGACAAGTGAGTGACACTCTGACATGTGGTGCATTGTTGTCACCTGTCAAGTCAGTCAGTGAGTAAGGCGTGACAAGGCTTGACAACCTGTCAGCTTGACAGGTGACAGCTTGACAGGTAGACAAGTGAGTGACACTCTGACATGTGGTGCATTGTTGTCACCTGTCAAGTCAGTCAGTGAGTAAGGCGTGACAAGGCTTGACAACCTGTCAGCTTGACAGGTGACAGCTTGACAGGTAGACAAGTGAGTGACACTCTGACATGTGGTGCATTGTTGTCACCTGTCAAGTCAGTCAGTGAGTAAGGCGTGACAAGGCTTGACAACCTGTCAGCTTGACAGGTGACAGCTTGACAGGTAGACAAGTGAGTGACACTCTGACATGTGGTGCATTGTTGTCACCTGTCAAGTCAGTCAGTGAGTAAGGCGTGACAAGGCTTGACAACCTGTCAGCTTGACAGGTGACAGCTTGACAGGTAGACAAGTGAGTGACACTCTGACATGTGGTGCATTGTTGTCACCTGTCAAGTCAGTCAGTGTAAGGCGTGACAAGGCTTGACAACCTGTCAGCTTGACAGGTGACAGCTTGACAGGTAGACAAGTGAGTGACACTCTGACATGTGGTGCATTGTTGTCACCTGTCAAGTCAGTCAGTGAGTAAGGCGTGACAAGGCTTGACAACCTGTCAGCTTGACAGGTGACAGCTTGACAGGTAGACAAGTGAGTGACACTCTGACATGTGGTGCATTGTTGTCACCTGTCAAGTCAGTCAGTGAGTAAGGCGTGACAAGGCTTGACAACCTGTCAGCTTGACAGGTGACAGCTTGACAGGTAGACAAGTGAGTGACACTCTGACATGTGGTGCATTGTTGTCACCTGTCAAGTCAGTCAGTGAGTAAGGCGTGACAAGGCTTGACAACCTGTCAGCTTGACAGGTGACAGCTTGACAGGTAGACAAGTGAGTGACACTCTGACATGTGGTGCATTGTTGTCACCTGTCAAGTCAGTCAGTGAGTAAGGCGTGACAAGGCTTGACAACCTGTCAGCTTGACAGGTGACAGCTTGACAGGTAGACAAGTGAGTGACACTCTGACATGTGGTGCATTGTTGTCACCTGTCAAGTCAGTCAGTGAGGCGTGACAAGGCTTGACAACCTGTCAGCTTGACAGGTGACAGCTTGACAGGTAGACAAGTGAGTGACACTCTGACATGTGGTGCATTGTTGTCACCTGTCAAGTCAGTCAGTGAGTAAGGCGTGACAAGGCTTGACAACCTGTCAGCTTGACAGGTGACAGCTTGACAGGTAGACAAGTGAGTGACACTCTGACATGTGGTGCATTGTTGTCACCTGTCAAGTCAGTCAGTGAGTAAGGCGTGACAAGGCTTGACAACCTGTCAGCTTGACAGGTGACAGCTTGACAGGTAGACAAGTGAGTGACACTCTGACATGTGGTGCATTGTTGTCACCTGTCAAGTCAGTCAGTGAGTAAGGCGTGACAAGGCTTGACAACCTGTCAGCTTGACAGGTGACAGCTTGACAGGTAGACAAGTGAGTGACACTCTGACATGTGGTGCATTGTTGTCACCTGTCAAGTCAGTCAGTGAGTAAGGCGTGACAAGGCTTGACAACCTGTCAGCTTGACAGGTGACAGCTTGACAGGTAGACAAGTGAGTGACACTCTGACATGTGGTGCATTGTTGTCACCTGTCAAGTCAGTCAGTGAGTAAGGCGTGACAAGGCTTGACAACCTGTCAGCTTGACAGGTGACAGCTTGACAGGTAGACAAGTGAGTGACACTCTGACATGTGGTGCATTGTTGTCACCTGTCAAGTCAGTCAGTGAGTAAGGCGTGACAAGGCTTGACAACCTGTCAGCTTGACAGGTGACAGCTTGACAGGTAGACAAGTGAGTGACACTGACATGTGGTGCATTGTTGTCACCTGTCAAGTCAGTCAGTGAGTAAGGCGTGACAAGGCTTGACAACCTGTCAGCTTGACAGGTGACAGCTTGACAGGTAGACAAGTGAGTGACACTCTGACATGTGGTGCATTGTTGTCACCTGTCAAGTCAGTCAGTGAGTAAGGCGTGACAAGGCTTGACAACCTGTCAGCTTGACAGGTGACAGCTTGACAGGTAGACAAGTGAGTGACACTCTGACATGTGGTGCATTGTTGTCACCTGTCAAGTCAGTCAGTGAGTAAGGCGTGACAAGGCTTGACAACCTGTCAGCTTGACAGGTGACAGCTTGACAGGTAGACAAGTGAGTGACACTCTGACATGTGGTGCATTGTTGTCACCTGTCAAGTCAGTCAGTGAGGCGTGACAAGGCTTGACAACCTGTCAGCTTGACAGGTGACAGCTTGACAGGTAGACAAGTGAGTGACACTCTGACATGTGGTGCATTGTTGTCACCTGTCAAGTCAGTCAGTGAGTAAGGCGTGACAAGGCTTGACAACCTGTCAGCTTGACAGGTGACAGCTTGACAGGTAGACAAGTGAGTGACACTCTGACATGTGGTGCATTGTTGTCACCTGTCAAGTCAGTCAGTGAGTAAGGCGTGACAAGGCTTGACAACCTGTCAGCTTGACAGGTGACAGCTTGACAGGTAGACAAGTGAGTGACACTCTGACATGTGGTGCATTGTTGTCACCTGTCAAGTCAGTCAGTGAGTAAGGCGTGACAAGGCTTGACAACCTGTCAGCTTGACAGGTGACAGCTTGACAGGTAGACAAGTGAGTGACACTCTGACATGTGGTGCATTGTTGTCACCTGTCAAGTCAGTCAGTGAGTAAGGCGTGACAAGGCTTGACAACCTGTCAGCTTGACAGGTGACAGCTTGACAGGTAGACAAGTGAGTGACACTCTGACATGTGGTGCATTGTTGTCACCTGTCAAGTCAGTCAGTGTAAGGCGTGACAAGGCTTGACAACCTGTCAGCTTGACAGGTGACAGCTTGACAGGTAGACAAGTGAGTGACACTCTGACATGTGGTGCATTGTTGTCACCTGTCAAGTCAGTCAGTGAGTAAGGCGTGACAAGGCTTGACAACCTGTCAGCTTGACAGGTGACAGCTTGACAGGTAGACAAGTGAGTGACACTCTGACATGTGGTGCATTGTTGTCACCTGTCAAGTCAGTCAGTGAGTAAGGCGTGACAAGGCTTGACAACCTGTCAGCTTGACAGGTGACAGCTTGACAGGTAGACAAGTGAGTGACACTCTGACATGTGGTGCATTGTTGTCACCTGTCAAGTCAGTCAGTGAGTAAGGCGTGACAAGGCTTGACAACCTGTCAGCTTGACAGGTGACAGCTTGACAGGTAGACAAGTGAGTGACACTCTGACATGTGGTGCATTGTTGTCACCTGTCAAGTCAGTCAGTGAGTAAGGCGTGACAAGGCTTGACAACCTGTCAGCTTGACAGGTGACAGCTTGACAGGTAGACAAGTGAGTGACACTCTGACATGTGGTGCATTGTTGTCACCTGTCAAGTCAGTCAGTGAGGCGTGACAAGGCTTGACAACCTGTCAGCTTGACAGGTGACAGCTTGACAGGTAGACAAGTGAGTGACACTCTGACATGTGGTGCATTGTTGTCACCTGTCAAGTCAGTCAGTGAGTAAGGCGTGACAAGGCTTGACAACCTGTCAGCTTGACAGGTGACAGCTTGACAGGTAGACAAGTGAGTGACACTCTGACATGTGGTGCATTGTTGTCACCTGTCAAGTCAGTCAGTGAGTAAGGCGTGACAAGGCTTGACAACTGTCAGCTTGACAGGTGACAGCTTGACAGGTAGACAAGTGAGTGACACTCTGACATGTGGTGCATTGTTGTCACCTGTCAAGTCAGTCAGTGAGTAAGGCGTGACAAGGCTTGACAACCTGTCAGCTTGACAGGTGACAGCTTGACAGGTAGACAAGTGAGTGACACTCTGACATGTGGTGCATTGTTGTCACCTGTCAAGTCAGTCAGTGAGTAAGGCGTGACAAGGCTTGACAACCTGTCAGCTTGACAGGTGACAGCTTGACAGGACAAGTGAGTGACACTTGACATGTGGTGCATTGTTGTCACCTGTCAAGTCAGTCAGTGAGTAAGGCGTGACAAGGCTTGACAACCTGTCAGCTTGACAGGTGACAGCTTGACAGGTAGACAAGTGAGTGACACTCTGACATGTGGTGCATTGTTGTCACCTGTCAAGTCAGTCAGTGAGTAAGGCGTGACAAGGCTTGACAACCTGTCAGCTTGACAGGTGACAGCTTGACAGGTAGACAAGTGAGTGACACTCTGACATGTGGTGCATTGTTGTCACCTGTCAAGTCAGTCAGTGAGGCGTGACAAGGCTTGACAACCTGTCAGCTTGACAGGTGACAGCTTGAGAGGTAGACAAGTGAGTGACACTCTGACATGTGGGGCATAGTTGTCACCTGTCAAGTCAGTCAGTGAGGCGTGACAAGGCTTGACAACCTGTCAGCTTGACAGGTGACAGCTTGAGAGGTAGACAAGTGAGTGACACTCTGACATGTGGTGCATTGTTGTCACCTGTCAAGTCAGTCAGTGAGGCGTGACAAGGCTTGACAACCTGTCAGCTTGACAGGTGACAGCTTGACAGGTAGACAAGTGAGTGACACTCTGACAGTGGTGCATAGTTGTCACCTGTCAAGTCAGTCAGTGAGGCGTGACAAGGCTTGACAACTGTCAGCTGACAGGTGACAGCTTGAGAGGTAGACAAGTGAGTGACACTCTGACATGTGGTGCATAGTTGTCACCTGTCAAGTCAGTCAGTGAGGCGTGACAGGCTTGACAACCTGTCAGCTTGACAGTGACAGCTTGAGAGGTAGACAAGTGATGACACTCTGACATGTGGTGCATTGTTGTCACCTGTCAAGTCAGTCAGTGAGGCGTGACAAGGCTTGACAACCTGTCAGCTTGACGGTGACAGCTTGAGAGGTAGACAAGTGAGTGACACTCTGACATGTGGTGCATTTTGTCACTGTCAAGTCAGTCAGTGAGGCGTGACAAGGCTGACAACCTGACAGCTTGACAGGTGACAGCTTGAGAGGTAGACAAGTGAGTGACACTCTGACATGTGGTGCATTGTTGTCACCTGTCAAGTCAGTCAGTGAGGCGTGACAAGGCTTGACAACCTGTCAGCTTGACAGGTGACAGCTTGAGAGGTAGACAAGTGAGTGACACTCTGACATGTGGTTGCTATTGTTCACCTGTCAAGTCAGTCAGTGAGGCGTGACAAGGCTTGACAACCTGTCAGCTACAGGTGACAGCTTGACGGTAGACAAGTGAGTGACACTCTGACATGTGGTGCATAGTTGTCACCTGTCAAGTCAGTCAGTGAGGCGTGACAAGGCTTGACAACCTGTCAGCTGACAGGTGACAGCTTGAGAGGTAGACAAGTGAGTGACACTCTGACATGTGGTGCATTGTTGTCACTGTCAAGTCAGTCAGTGAGGCGTGACAAGGCTTGACAACCTGTCATTGACAGGTGACAGCTTGAGAGGTAACAAGTGAGTGACACTCTGACATGTGGTGCATTGTTGTCACCTGTCAAGTCAGTCAGTGAGGCGTGACAAGGCTTGACAACCTGTCAGCTTGACAGGTGACAGCTTGAGAGGTAGACAAGTGAGTGACACTCTGACATGTGGTGCATGTTGTCACCTGTCAAGTCAGTCAGTGAGGCGTGACAAGGCTTGACAACCTGTCAGCTTGACAGGTGACAGCTTGACAGGTAGACAAGTGAGTGACACTCTGACATGTGGTGCATAGTTGTCACCTGTCAAGTCAGTCAGTGAGGCGTGACAAGGCTTGACAACCTGTCAGCTTGACAGGTGACAGCTTGAGAGGTAGACAAGTGAGTGACACTCTGACATGTGGTTCATAGTTGTCACCTGTCAAGTCAGTCAGTGAGGCGTGACAAGGCTTGACAACCTGTCAGCTTGACAGGTGACAGCTTGACAGGTAGACAAGTGAGTGACACTCTGACATGTGGTGCATTGTTGTCACCTGTCAAGTCAGTCAGTGAGGCGTGACAAGGCTTGAAACCTGTCAGCTTGACAGGTGACAGCTTGAGAGGTAGACAAGTGAGTGACACTCTGACATGTGGTGCATTTTGTCACCTGTCAAGTCAGTCAGTGAGGCGTGACAAGGCTTGACAACCTGACAGCTTGACAGGTGACAGCTTGAGAGGTAGACAAGTGAGTGACACTCTGACATGTGGTGCATTGTTTCACCTGTCAAGTCAGTCAGTGAGGCGTGACAAGGCTTGACAACCTGTCAGCTTGACAGGTGACAGCTTGACAGGTAGACAAGTGAGTGACACTCTGACATGTGGTGCATTTTGTCACCTGTCAAGTCAGTCAGTGAGGCGTGACAAGGCTTGACAACCTGTCAGCTTGACAGGTGACAGCTTGACAGTAGACAGTGAGTGACACTCTGACATGTGGTGCATAGTTGTCACCTGTCAGTCAGTCAGTGAGGCGTGACAAGGCTTGACACCTGTCAGCTTGACAGGTGACCGCTTGAGAGGTAGACAGTGAGTGACACTCTGACATGTGGTGCATGTTGTCACCTGTCAAGTCAGTCAGTGAGGCGCAAGGCTGACAAGGCTTGACAACCTGTCAGCTTGACAGTGACAGCTTGAGAGGTAGACAGTGAGTGACACTCTGACATGTGGTGCATAGTTGTCACCTGTCAAGTCAGTCAGTGAGCGTGACAAGGCTTGACAACCTGTCGCTTGACAGGTGACAGCTTGAGAGGTAGACAAGTGAGTGACACTCTGACATGTGGTGCATGTTGTCACCTGTCAAGTCAGTCAGTGAGGCGTGACAAGGCTTGACAACCTGTCAGCTTGACAGGTGACAGCTTGAGAGGTAGACAAGTGAGTGACACTCTGACATGTGGTGCATTGTCACCTGTCAGTCAGTCAGTGAGGCGTGACAAGGCTTGACAACCTGTCAGCTTGACAGGTGACAGCTTGACAGGTAGACAAGTGAGTGACACTCTGACATGTGGTGCATAGTTGTCACCTGTCAAGTCAGTCATGAGGCGTGACAAGGCTTGACAACCTGTCAGCTTGACAGGTGACAGCTTGAGGTAGACAAGTGGAGTGACACTCTACATGTGTGCATATTGTCACCTGTCAAGTCAGTCAGTGAGGCGTGACAAGGCTTGACAACCTGTCAGCTTGACAGGTGACAGCTTGAGAGGTAGACAAGTGAGTGACACTCTGACATGTGGTGCATTGTTGTCACCTGTCAAGTCAGTCAGTGAGGCGTGACAAGGCTTGACAACCTGTCAGCTTGACAGGTGACAGCTTGAGAGTAACAAGTGAGTGACACTCTGACATGTGGTGCATATTGTCACCTGTCAAGTCAGTCAGTGAGGCGTGACAAGGCTTGACAACCTGTCAGCTTGACAGGTGACAGCTTGAGAGGTAGACAAGTGAGTGACACTCTGACATGTGTGCATAGTTGTCACCTGTCAAGTCCAGTCAGTGAGGCGTGACAAGCTTGACAACCTGTCAGCTTGACAGGTGACAGCTTGAGAGGTAGACAAGTGAGTGACACTCTGACATGTGTGCATAGTTGTCACCTGTCAAGTCAGTCAGTGAGGCGTGACAAGGCTTGACAACCTGTCAGCTTGACAGGTGACAGCTTGAGAGGTAGACAAGTGAGTGACACTCTGACATGTGGTGCATTGTTGTCACCTGTCAAGTCAGTCAGTGAGCGTGACAAGCTTGACAACCTGTCAGCTTGACAGGTGACAGCTTGAGAGTAGACAAGTGAGTGACACTCTGACATGTGGTGCATTGTTGTCACCTGTCAAGTCAGTCAGTGAGGCGTACAAGGCTTGACAACCTGTCAGCTTGACAGGTGACAGCTTGAGAGGTAGACAAGTGAGTGACACTCTGACATGTGGTGCATTGTTGTCACCTGTCCAAGTCAGTCAGTGAGGCGTGACAAGGCTTGACAACCTGTCAGCTTGACAGGTGACAGCTTGACAGGTAGACAAGTGAGTGACACTCTGACATGTGTGCATATTGTCACCTGTCAAGTCAGTCAGTGAGGCTGACAAGGCTTGACAACCTGTCGCTTGACAGGTACAGCTTGAGAGGTAGACAAGTGAGTGACACTCTGACATTGGTGCATTGTTGTCACCTGTCAAGTCAGTCAGTAGAGGCGTGACAAGGCTTGACAAACCTGTCAGCTGACAGGTGACAGCTTGAGAGGTAGACAGTGAGTGACACTCTGACATGTGGTGCATAGTTGTCACCTGTCAAGTCAGTCAGTGAGGCGTGACAGCTTGACAACCTGTCAGCTTGACACAGGTGACAGCTGAGTAGGTAGACAAGTGAGTGACACTCTGACATGTGGTGCATAGTTGTCACCTGTCAAGTCAGTCAGTGAGGCGTGACAAGGCTTGACACCTGTCAGCTTGACAGGTGACAGCTTGAGAGGTAGACAAGTGAGTGACACTCTGACATGTGTGCATAGTTGTCACCTGTCAAGTCAGTCAGTGAGGCGTGACAAGGCTTGACAACCTGTCAGCTTGACAGGTGACAGCTGAAGGTAGACAAGTGAGTGACACTCTGACATGTGGTGCATTGTTGTCACCTGTCAAGTCAGTCAGTGAGGCGTGACAAGGCTTGACAACCTGTCAGCTTGACAGGTGACAGCTTGAAGGTAGACAAGTGAGTGCACTCTGACATGTGTGCATAGTTGTCACCTGTCAAGTCAGTCAGTGAGCGTGACAAGGCTTGACAACCTGTCAGCTTGACAGGTGACAGCTTGAGAGGTAGACAAGTGAGTGACACTCTGACATGTGGTGCATAGTGTCACCTGTCAAGTCAGTCAGTGAGGCGTGACAAGGCTTGACAACCTGTCAGCTGACAGGTGACAGCTTGAGAGGTAGACAGTGAGTGACACTCTGACATGTGGTGCATTGTTGTCACCTGTCAAGTCAGTCAGTGAGGCGTGACAAGGCTTGACAACCTGTCAGCTGACAGGTGACAGCTTGAAGGTAGACAAGTGAGTGACACTCTGACATGTGGTGCATTGTTGTCACCTGTCAAGTCAGTCAGTGAGGCGTGACAAGGCTTGACAACCTGTCAGCTTGACAGGTGACAGCTTGAAGGGTAGACAAGTGAGTGACACTCTGACATGTGGTGCATTGTTGTCACCTGTCAAGTCAGTCATGAGCGTGACAAGGCTTGACAACCTGTCAGCTTGACAGGTTGACAGCTTGAGAGGTAGACAAGTAGTGACACTCTGACATGTGGTGCATAGTTTGTCACCTGTCAAGTCAGTCAGTGAGGCGTGACAAGGCTTGACAACCTGTCAGCTTGACAGGTGACAGCTTGAGGTAGACAAGTGAGTGACACTCTGACATGTGGTGCATAGTTGTCACCTGTCAAGTCAGTCAGTGAGCGTGCCAAGGCTTGACAACCTGTCAGCTTACAGGTGACAGCTTGAGAGGTAGACAAGTGAG
>MRSW03000328.1:0-30585 GCA_001923025.3 Taenia multiceps | reverse complement strand
AAGTCAGTCAGTGAGCTGACAAGGCTTGACACCTGTCAGCTTGACAGGTGACAGCTTGACAGGTAGACAAGTGAGTGACACTCTGACATGTGGTGCATTGTTGTCACCTGTCAAGTCAGTCAGTGAGGCGTGACAAGGCTTGACAACCTGTCAGCTTGACAGGTGACAGCTTGACAGTAGACAAGTGAGTGACACTCTGACATGTGGTGCATTGTTGTCACCTGTCCAAGTCAGTCAGTGAGGCGTGACAAGGCTTGACAACTGTCAGCTTGACAGGTGACAGCTTGACAGGTAGACAAGTGATGACACCTCTGACATGTGGTGCATTGTTGTCACCTGTCAAGTCAGTCAGTGAGGCGTGACAAGGCTTGACAACCTGTCAGCTTGACAGGTGCAGCTTGACAGGTAGACAAGTGAGTGACACTCTGACATTGTGGTGCATGTTGTCACCTGTCAAGTCTCAGTGAGGCGACAAGGCTTGACAACCTGTCAGCTTGACAGGTGACAGCTTGACAGTAGACAATGAGTGACACTCTGACATGTGCATTGTTGTCACCTGTCAAGTCAGTCAGTGAGGCGTGACAAGGCTTGACAACCTGTCAGCTTGACAGTGACAGCTTGACAGGTAACAGTGAGTGACACTCTGACATGTGTGCATTTGTCACCTGTCAGTCAGTCATGCGAGCGTGACAAGGCTTGACACCTGTCAGCTTGACAGGTGACAGCTTGACAGGTAGACAAGTGAGTGACACTCTGACATGTGGTGCATTGTTGTCACTGTCAAGTCAGTCAGTGAGGCGTGACAGGCTTGACACCTGTCAGCTTGACAGGTGACAGCTTACAGGTAGACAAGTGAGTGACACTCTGACATGTGGTGCATTGTTGTCACCTTCAAGTCAGTCAGTGAGGCGTGACAAGGCTTGACAACCTGTCAGCTTGACAGGACAGCTTGACAGGTAGACAAGTGAGTGACACTCTGACATGTGGTGCATTGTTGTCACCTGTCAAGTCAGTCAGTGCGGCGGACAAGGCTTGACAACCTGTCAGCTTGACAGTGACAGCTTGACAGTAGACAAGTGAGTGACACTCTGACATGTGGTGCATTGTCACCTGTCAGTCAGTCAGTGAGGCGTAAGCTGACAAGTGACCTTCACTTGACAGGTGACAGCTTGACAGGTAGACAAGTGAGTGACACTCTGACATGTGGTGCATTGTTGTCACCTGTCAAGTCAGTCAGTGAGGCGTGACAAGGCTTGACAACCTGTCAGCTTGACAGTGACAGCTTGACAGTAGACAAGTGAGTGACACTCTGACATGTGGTGCATTGTTGTCACTGTCAAGTCAGTCATGAGGCGTGACAAGGCTTGACAACCTGTCAGCTTGACAGGTGACAGGCTTGACAGGTAGACAAGTGAGTGACACTCTGACATGTGTGCATTGTTGTCACCTGTCAAGTCAGTCTGAGGCGGACAAGGCTTGACAACCTGTCAGCTTGACAGGTGACAGCTTGACAGGTAGACAATGAGTGACACTCTGACATGTGGTGCATTGTTGTCACCTGTCAAGTCAGTCAGTGAGGCGTGACAAGGCTTGACAACCTGTCAGCTTGACAGGTGACAGCTTGACAGTAGACAAGTGAGTGACACTCTGACATGTGGTGCATTGTTGTCACCTGTCAAGTCAGTCAGTGAGGCGTGACAAGGCTTGACAACCTGTCAGCTTGACAGGTGACAGCTTGACAGGAGACAAGTGAGTGACACTCTGACATGTGGTGCATTGTTTGTCACCTGTAATCAGTCAGTCAGTGCGTGACAGGCTTGACAACCTGTCAGCTTGACAGGTGACAGACTTGACAGGTAGACAAGTGAGTGACACTCTGACATGTGGTGCATTGTTGTCACCTGTCAAGTCAGTCAGTGAGGCGTGACAAGGCTTGACAACCTGTCAGCTTGACAGGTGACAGCTTGACAGGTAGACAAGTGAGTGACACTCTGACATGTGGTGCATTGTTGTCACCTGTCAAGTCAGTCAGTGAGGCGTGACAAGGCTTGACAACCTGTCAGCTTGACAGGTGACAGCTTGACAGGTAGACAAGTGAGACACTCTGACATGTGGTGCATTGTTGTCACCTGTCAAGTCAGTCAGTGAGGCGTGACAGGCTTGACAACCTGTCAGCTTGACAGGTGACAGCTTGACAGGTAGACAAGTGAGTGACCCTGACATGTGCATTGTTGTCACCTGTCAAGTCAGTCAGTGAGGCGTGACAGGCTTGACAACCTGTCAGCTTGACAGGTGACAGCTTGACAGGTAGACAAGTGAGTGACACTCTGACATGTGGTGCATTGTGTCACCTGTCAAGTCAGTCAGTGCGGCGTGACAAGGCTTGACAACCTGTCAGCTTGACAGGTGACAGCTTGACAGGTAGACAAGTGAGTGACACTCTGACATGTGGTGCATTGTTGTCACCTGTCAAGTCAGTCAGTGAGGCGTGACAAGGCTTGACAACCTGTCAGCTTGACAGTGACAGCTTGACAGGTAGACAAGTGAGTGACACTCTGACATGTGGTGCATTGTTGTCACCTGTCAAGTCAGTCAGTGAGGCGTGACAAGGCTTGACAACCTTTCAGCTTGACAGTGACAGCTTGACAGGTAGACAAGTGATGACACTCTGACATGTGGTGCATTGTGTCACCTGTCAAGTCAGTCATGAGGCGTGACAAGGCTTGACAACCTGTCAGCTTGACAGGTGACAGCTTGACAGGTAGACAAGTGAGTGACACTCTGACATGTGGTGCATTGTTGTCACCTGTCAAGTCATCAGTGAGGCGTGACAAGGCTTGACAACCTGTCAGCTTGACAGGTGACAGCTTGACAGGTAGACAAGTGAGTGACACTCTGACATGTGGTGCATTGTTGTCACCTGTCAAGTCAGTCAGTGAGGCGTGACAAGGCTTGACAACCTGTCAGCTTGACAGGTGACAGCTTGACAGTAGACAAGTGAGTGACACTCTGACATGTGGTGCATTTTGTCACCTGTCAAGTCAGTCAGTGAGGCGTGACAAGGCTTGACAACCTGTCAGCTTGACAGGTGACAGCTTGACAGGTAGACAAGTGAGTGACACTCTGACATGTGGTGCATTGTTGTCACCTGTCAAGTCAGTCAGTGAGGCGTGGCAAGGCTTGACAACCTGTCAGCTTGACAGGTGACAGCTTGACAGGTAGACAAGTGAGTGACACTCTGACATGTGGTGCATTGTTGTCACCTGTCAAGTCAGTCAGTGAGGCGTGACAAGGCTTGACAACCTGTCAGCTTGACAGGTGACAGCTTGACAGGTAGACAAGTGAGTGACACTCTGACATGTGGTGCATTGTTGTCACCTGTCAAGTCAGTCAGTGAGGCGTGACAAGCTTGACAACCTGTCAGCTTGACAGGTGACAGCTTGACAGGTAGACAAGTGATGACACTCTGACATGTGGTGCATTGTTGTCACCTGTCAAGTCAGTCAGTGAGGCGTGACAAGGCTTGACAACCTGTCAGCTTGACAGGTGACAGCTTGACAGGTAGACAAGTGAGTGACACTCTGACATGTGGTGCATTGTTGTCACCTGTCAAGTCAGTCAGTGAGGCGTGACAGGCTTGACAACCTGTCAGCTTGACAGGTGACAGCTTGACAGGTAGACAAGTGAGTGACACTCTGACATGTGGTGCATTGTTGTCACCTGTCAAGTCAGTCAGTGAGGCGTGACAAGGCTTGACAACCTGTCAGCTTGACAGGTGACAGCTTGACAGGTAGACAAGTGAGTGACACTCTGACATGTGGTGCATTGTTGTCACCTGTCAAGTCAGTCATGAGGCGTGACAAGGCTTGACAACCTGTCAGCTTGACAGGTGACAGCTTGACAGGTAGACTGAGTGACACTCTGACATGTGGTGCATTGTTGTCACCTGTCAAGTCAGTCAGTGAGGCGTGACAAGGCTTGACAACCTGTCAGCTTGACAGGTGACAGCTTGACAGGTAACAAGTGAGTGACACTCTGACATGTGGTGCATTGTTGTCACCTGTCAAGTCAGTCAGTGAGGCGTGACAAGGCTTGACAACCTGTCAGCTTGACAGGTGACAGCTTGACAGTAGACAAGTGAGTGACACTCTGACATGTGGTGCATTGTTGTCACCTGTCAAGTCAGTCAGTGAGGCGTGAAAGGCTTGACAACCTGTCAGCTTGACAGGTGACAGCTTGACAGGTAGACAAAGTGACTGACTCTGACATGTGGTGCATTGTTGTCACCTGTCAAGTCAGTCAGTGAGGCGAACAGGCTTGACAACCTGTCAGCTTGACAGGTGACAGCTTGACAGGTAGACAAGTGAGTGACACTCGACATGTGGTGCATTGTTGTCACCTGTCAAGTCAGTCAGTGAGGCGTGACAAGGCTTGACAACCTGTCAGCTTGACAGTGACAGCTTGACAGGTAGACAAGTGAGTGACACTCTGACATGTGGTGCATTGTTGTCACCTGTCAAGTCAGTGATAGGCGTGACAAGGCTTGACAACCTGTCAGCTTACAGGTGACAGCTTGACAGGTAGACAAGTGAGTGACACTCTGACATGTGGTGCATTGTTGTCACCTGTCAAGTCAGTCAGTGAGGCGTGACAAGGCTTGACAACCTGTCAGCTTGACAGGTGACAGCTTGACAGGTAGACAAGTGAGTGACACTCTGACATGTGGTGCATTGTTGTCACCTGTCAAGTCAGTCAGTGAGGCGTGACAAGGCTTGACAACCTGTCAGCTTGACAGGTGACAGCTTGACAGGTAGACAAGTGATGACACTCTGACATGTGTGCATTGTTGTCACCTGTCAAGTCAGTCAGTGCTGGCGTGACAAGGCTTGACAACCTTCAGCTTGACAGTGACAGCTTGACAGGTAGACAAGTGAGTGACACTCTGACATGTGGTGCATTGTTGTCACCTGTCAAGTCAGTCAGTAGGCGTGACAAGGCTTGACAACCTGTCAGCTTGACAGGTGACAGCTTGACAGGTAGACAAGTGAGTGACACTCTGACATGTGGTGCATTGTTGGTCACCTGTCAAGTCAGTCAGTGAGGCGTGACAAGGCTTGACAACCTGTCAGCTTGACAGGTGACGCTTGACAGGTAGACAAGTGAGTGACACTCTGACATGTGGTGCATTGTTGTCACCTGTCAAGTCAGTCAGTGAGGCGTGACAAGGCTTGACAACCTGTCAGCTTGACAGGTGACAGCTTGACAGGTAGACAAGTGAGTGACACTCTGACATGTGGTGCATTGTTGTCACCTGTCAAGTCAGTCAGTGAGGCGTGACAAGCTTGACAACCTGTCAGCTTGACAGGTGACAGCTTGACAGGTAGACAAGTGAGTGACACTCTGACATTTGGTGCATTGTTCACCTGTCCAAGTCAGTCAGTGAGGCGACAAGGCTTGACAACCTGTCAGCTTGACAGGTGACAGCTTGACAGGTAGACAAGTGAGTGACACTCTGACATGTGGTGCATTGTTGTCACTGTCAAGTCAGTCAGTGAGGCGTGACAAGGCTTGACAACCTGTCAGCTTGACAGGTGACAGCTTGACAGGTAGACAAGTGAGTGACACTCTGACATGTGGTGCATTGTTGTCACCTGTCAAGTCAGTCAGTGAGGCGTGACAAGGCTTGACAACCTGTCAGCTTGCAGGTGACACTTGACAGGTAGACAAGTGAGTGACACTCTGACATGTGGTGCATTGTTGTCACCTGTCAAGTCAGTCAGTGAGGCGTGACAAGGCTTGACAACCTGTCAGCTTGACAGGTGACAGCTTGACAGGTAGACAAGTGAGACCTCTGACATGTGGTGCATTGTTGTCACCTGTCAAGTCAGTCAGTGAGGCGTGACAAGGCTTGACAACCTGTCAGCTTGACAGGACAGCTTGACAGGTAGACAAGTGAGTGACACTCTGACATGTGGTGCATTGTTGTCACCTGTCAAGTCAGTCAGTGAGGCGTGACAAGGCTTGACAACCTGTCAGCTTGACAGGTGACAGCTTGACAGGTAGACAATGAGTGACACTCTGACATGTGGTGCATTGTTGTCACCTGTCAAGTCAGTCAGTGAGGCGTGACAAGGCTTGACAACCTGTCAGCTTGACAGGTGACAGCTTGACAGGTAGACAAGTGAGTGACACTCTGACATGTGGTGCATTGTTGTCACCTGTCAAGTCAGTCAGTGAGGCGTGACAAGGCTTGACAACCTGTCAGCTTGACAGGTGACAGCTTGACAGGTAGACAAGTGAGTGACACTCTGACATGTGGTGCATTGTTGTCACCTGTCAAGTCAGTCAGTTAGGCGTGACAAGGCTTGACAACCTGTCAGCTTGACAGGTGACAGCTTGACAGGTAGACAAGTGAGTGCACTCTGACATGTGGTGCATTGTTGTCACCTGTCAAGTCAGTCAGTGAGCGTGACAAGGCTTGACAACCTGTCAGCTTGACAGGTGACAGCTTGACAGGTAGACAAGTGAGTGACACTCTGACATGTGGTGCATTTGTCACCTGTCAAGTCAGTCAGTGAGGCGTGACAAGGCTTGACAACCTGTCAGCTTGACAGGTGACAGCTTGACAGTAGACAGTGAGTGACACTCTGACATGTGGTGCATTGTTGTCACCTGTCAAGTCAGTCAGTGAGGCGTGACAAGGCTTGACAACCTGTCAGCTTGACAGGTGACAGCTTGACAGGTAGACAAGGGAGTGACACTCTGACATGTGGTGCATTGTTGTCACCTGTCAAGTCAGTCAGTGAGGCGTGACAAGGCTTGACAACCTGTCAGCTTGACAGGTGACAGCTTGACAGGTAGACAAGTGAGTGACACTCTGACATGTGGTGCATTGTTGTCACCTGTCAAGTCAGTCAGTGAGGCGTGACAAGGCTTGACAACCTGTCAGCTTGACAGGTGACAGCTTGACAGGTAGACAAGTGAGTGACACTCTGACATGTGGTGCATTGTTGTCACCTGTCAAGTCAGTCAGTGAGCGTGACAAGGCTTGACAACCTGTCAGCTTGACAGGTGACAGCTTGACAGGTAGACAAGTGAGTGACACTCTGACATGTGGTGCATTGTTGTCACCTGTCAAGTCAGTCAGTGAGGCGTGACAAGGCTTGACAACCTGTCAGCTTGACAGGTGACAGCTTGACAGTAGACAAGTGAGTGACACTCTGACATGTGGTGCATTGTTGTCACCTGTCAAGTCAGTCAGTGAGCGTGACAAGGCTTGACAACCTGTCAGCTTGACAGGTGACAGCTTGACAGGTAGACAAGTGAGTGACACTCTGACATGTGGTGCATTGTTGTCACCTGTCAAGTCAGTCAGTGAGGCGTGACAAGGCTTGACAACCTGTCAGCTTGACAGGTGACAGCTTGACAGGTAGACAAGTGAGTGACACTCTGACATGTGGTGCATTGTTGTCACCTGTCAAGTCAGTCAGTGAGGCGTGACAAGGCTTGACAACCTGTCAGCTTGACAGGTGACAGCTTGACAGGTAGACAAGTGAGTGACACTCTGACATGTGGTGCATTGTTGTCACCTGTCAAGTCAGTCAGTGAGGCGTGACAAGGCTTGACAACCTGTCAGCTTGACAGGTGACAGCTTGACAGGTAGACAAGTGAGTGACACTCTGACATGTGGTGCATTGGTCACCTGTCAAGTCAGTCAGTGAGGCGTGACAAGGCTTGACAACCTGTCAGCTTGACAGGTGACAGCTTGACAGGTAGACAAGTGAGTGACACTCTGACATGTGGTGCATTGTTGTCACCTGTCAAGTCAGTCAGTGAGGCGTGACAAGGCTTGACAACCTGTCAGCTTGACAGGTGACAGCTTGACAGGTAGACAAGTGAGTGACACTCTGACATGTGGTGCATTGTTGTCACCTGTCAAGTCAGTCAGTGAGGCGTGACAAGGCTTGACAACCTGTCAGCTTGACAGGTGACAGCTTGACAGGTAGACAAGTGAGTGACACTCTGACATGTGGTGCATTGTTGTCACCTGTCAAGTCAGTCAGTGAGGCGTGACAAGGCTTGACAACCTGTCAGCTTGACAGGTGACAGCTTGACAGGTAGACAAGTGAGTGACACTCTGACATGTGGTGCATTGTTGTCACCTGTCAAGTCAGTCAGTGAGGCGTGACAAGGCTTGACAACCTGTCAGCTTGACAGGTGACAGCTTGACAGGTAGACAAGTGAGTGACACTCTGACATGTGGTGCATTGTTGTCACCTGTCAAGTCAGTCAGTGAGGCGTGACAAGGCTTGACAACCTGTCAGCTTGACAGGTGACAGCTTGACAGGTAGACAAGTGAGTGACACTCTGACATGTGGTGCATGTTGTCACCTGTCAAGTCAGTCAGTGAGGCGTGACAAGGCTTGACAACCTGTCAGCTTGACAGGTGACAGCTTGACAGGTAGACAAGTGAGTGACACTCTGACATGTGGTGCATTGTTGTCACCTGTCAAGTCAGTCAGTGAGGCGTGACAAGGCTTGACAACCTGTCAGCTTGACAGGTGACAGCTTGACAGGTAGACAAGTGAGTGACACTCTGACATGTGGTGCATTGTTGTCACCTGTCAAGTCAGTCAGTGAGGCGTGACAAGGCTTGACAACCTGTCAGCTTGACAGGTGACAGCTTGACAGGTAGACAAGTGAGTGACACTCTGACATGTGGTGCATTGTTGTCACCTGTCAAGTCAGTCAGTGAGGCGTGACAAGGCTTGACAACCTGTCAGCTTGACAGGTGACAGCTTGACAGGTAGACAAGTGAGTGACACTCTGACATGTGGTGCATTGTTGTCACCTGTCAAGTCAGTCAGTGAGGCGTGACAAGGCTTGACAACCTGTCAGCTTGACAGGTGACAGCTTGACAGGTAGACAAGTGAGTGACACTCTGACATGTGGTGCATTGTTGTCACCTGTCAAGTCAGTCAGTGAGGCGTGACAAGGCTTGACAACCTGTCAGCTTGACAGGTGACAGCTTGACAGGTAGACAAGTGAGTGACACTCTGACATGTGGTGCATTGTTGTCACCTGTCAAGTCAGTCAGTGAGGCGTGACAAGGCTTGACAACCTGTCAGCTTGACAGGTGACAGCTTGACAGGTAGACAAGTGAGTGACACTCTGACATGTGGTGCATTGTTGTCACCTGTCAAGTCAGTCAGTGAGGCGTGACAAGGCTTGACAACCTGTCAGCTTGACAGGTGACAGCTTGACAGGTAGACAAGTGAGTGACACTCTGACATGTGGTGCATTGTTGTCACCTGTCAAGTCAGTCAGTGAGGCGTGACAAGGCTTGACAACCTGTCAGCTTGACAGGTGACAGCTTGACAGGTAGACAAGTGAGTGACACTCCGACATGTGGTGCATTGTTGTCACCTGTCAAGTCAGTCAGTGAAGCGTGAAAGGCTTGACAACCTGTCAGCTTGACAGGTGACAGCTTGACAGGTAGACAAGTGAGTGACACTCTGACATGTGGTGCATTGTTGTCACCTGTCAAGTCAGTCAGTGAGAGGCGTGACAAGGCTTGACAACCTGTCAGCTTGACAGGTGACAGCTTGACAGGTAGACAAGTGAGTGACACTCTGACATGTGGTGCATTGTTGTCACCTGTCAAGTCAGTCAGTGAGGCGTGACAAGGCTTGACAACCTGTCAGCTTGACAGGTGACAGCTTGACAGGTAGACAAGTGAGTGACACTCTGACATGTGGTGCATTGTTGTCACCTGTCAAGTCAGTCAGTGAGGCGTGACAAGGCTTGACAACCTGTCAGCTTGACAGACAGCTTGACAGGTAGACAAGTGAGTGACACTCTGACATGTGGTGCATTGTTGTCACCTGTCAAGTCAGTCAGTGAGGCGTGACAAGGCTTGACAACCTGTCAGCTTGACAGGTGACAGCTTGACAGGTAGACAAGTGAGTGACACTCTGACATGTGGTGCATTGTTGTCACCTGTCAAGTCAGTCAGTGAGGCGTGACAAGGCTTGACAACCTGTCAGCTTGACAGGTGACAGCTTGACAGGTAGACAAGTGAGTGACACTCTGACATGTGGTGCATTGTTGTCACCTGTCAAGTCAGTCAGTGAGGCGTGACAAGGCTTGACAACCTGTCAGCTTGACAGGTGACAGCTTGACAGGTAGACAAGTGAGTGACACTCTGACATGTGGTGCATTGTTGTCACCTGTCAAGTCAGTCAGTGAGGCGTGACAAGGCTTGACAACCTGTCAGCTTGACAGGTGACAGCTTGACAGGTAGACAAGTGAGTGACACTCTGACATGTGGTGCATTGTTGTCACCTGTCAAGTCAGTCAGTGAGGCGTGACAAGGCTTGACAACCTGTCAGCTTGACAGGTGACAGCTTGACAGGTAGACAAGTGAGTGACACTCTGACATGTGGTGCATTGTTGTCACCTGTCAAGTCAGTCAGTGAGGCGTGACAAGGCTTGACAACCTGTCAGCTTGACAGGTGACAGCTTGACAGGTAGACAAGTGAGTGACACTCTGACATGTGGTGCATTGTTGTCACCTGTCAAGTCAGTCAGTGAGGCGTGACAAGGCTTGACAACCTGTCAGCTTGACAGGTGACAGCTTGACAGGTAGACAAGTGAGTGACACTCTGACATGTGGTGCATTGTTGTCACCTGTCAAGTCAGTCAGTGAGTAAGGCGTGACAAGGCTTGACAACCTGTCAGCTTGACAGGTGACAGCTTGACAGGTAGACAAGTGAGTGACACTCTGACATGTGGTGCATTGTTGTCACCTGTCAAGTCAGTCAGTGAGGCGTGACAAGGCTTGACAACCTGTCAGCTTGACAGGTGACAGCTTGACAGGTAGACAAGTGAGTGACACTCTGACATGTGGTGCATTGTTGTCACCTGTCAAGTCAGTCAGTGAGGCGTGACAAGGCTTGACAACCTGTCAGCTTGACAGGTGACAGCTTGACAGGTAGACAAGTGAGTGACACTCTGACATGTGGTGCATTGTTGTCACCTGTCAAGTCAGTCAGTGAGGCGTGACAAGGCTTGACAACCTGTCAGCTTGACAGGTGACAGCTTGACAGGTAGACAAGTGAGTGACACTCTGACATGTGGTGCATTGTTGTCACCTGTCAAGTCAGTCAGTAAGGCGTGACAAGGCTTGACAACCTGTCAGCTTGACAGGTGACAGCTTGACAGGTAGACAAGTGAGTGACACTCTGACATGTGGTGCATTGTTGTCACCTGTCAAGTCAGTCAGTGAGGCGTGACAAGGCTTGACAACCTGTCAGCTTGACAGGTGACAGCTTGACAGGTAGACAAGTGAGTGACACTCTGACATGTGGTGCATTGTTGTCACCTGTCAAGTCAGTCAGTGAGGCGTGACAAGGCTTGACAACCTGTCAGCTTGACAGGTGACAGCTTGACAGGTAGACAAGTGAGTGACACTCTGACATGTGGTGCATTGTTGTCACCTGTCAAGTCAGTCAGTGAGGCGTGACAAGGCTTGACAACCTGTCAGCTTGACAGGTGACAGCTTGACAGGTAGACAAGTGAGTGACACTCTGACATGTGGTGCATTGTTGTCACCTGTCAAGTCAGTCAGTGAGGCGTGACAAGGCTTGACAACCTGTCAGCTTGACAGGTGACAGCTTGACAGGTAGACAAGTGAGTGACACTCTGACATGTGGTGCATTGTTGTCACCTGTCAAGTCAGTCAGTGAGGCGTGACAAGGCTTGACAACCTGTCAGCTTGACAGGTGACAGCTTGACAGGTAGACAAGTGAGTGACACTCTGACATGTGGTGCATTGTTGTCACCTGTCAAGTCAGTCAGTGAGGCGTGACAAGGCTTGACAACCTGTCAGCTTGACAGGTGACAGCTTGACAGGTAGACAAGTGAGTGACACTCTGACATGTGGTGCATTGTTGTCACCTGTCAAGTCAGTCAGTGAGGCGTGACAAGGCTTGACAACCTGTCAGCTTGACAGGTGACAGCTTGACAGGTAGACAAGTGAGTGACACTCTGACATGTGGTGCATTGTTGTCACCTGTCAAGTCAGTCAGTGAGGCGTGACAAGGCTTGACAACCTGTCAGCTTGACAGGTGACAGCTTGACAGGTAGACAAGTGAGTGACACTCTGACATGTGGTGCATTGTTGTCACCTGTCAAGTCAGTCAGTGAGGCGTGACAAGGCTTGACAACCTGTCAGCTTGACAGGTGACAGCTTGACAGGTAGACAAGTGAGTGACACTCTGACATGTGGTGCATTGTTGTCACCTGTCAAGTCAGTCAGTGAGGCGTGACAAGGCTTGACAACCTGTCAGCTTGACAGGTGACAGCTTGACAGGTAGACAAGTGAGTGACACTCTGACATGTGGTGCATTGTTGTCACCTGTCAAGTCAGTCAGTGAGGCGTGACAAGGCTTGACAACCTGTCAGCTTGACAGGTGACAGCTTGACAGGTAGACAAGTGAGTGACACTCTGACATGTGGTGCATTGTTGTCACCTGTCAAGTCAGTCAGTGAGGCGTGACAAGGCTTGACAACCTGTCAGCTTGACAGGTGACAGCTTGACAGGTAGACAAGTGAGTGACACTCTGACATGTGGTGCATTGTTGTCACCTGTCAAGTCAGTCAGTGAGGCGTGACAAGGCTTGACAACCTGTCAGCTTGACAGGTGACAGCTTGACAGGTAGACAAGTGAGTGACACTCTGACATGTGGTGCATTGTTGTCACCTGTCAAGTCAGTCAGTGAGGCGTGACAAGGCTTGACAACCTGTCAGCTTGACAGGTGACAGCTTGACAGGTAGACAAGTGAGTGACACTCTGACATGTGGTGCATTGTTGTCACCTGTCAAGTCAGTCAGTGAGGCGTGACAAGGCTTGACAACCTGTCAGCTTGACAGGTGACAGCTTGACAGGTAGACAAGTGAGTGACACTCTGACATGTGGTGCATTGTTGTCACCTGTCAAGTCAGTCAGTGAGGCGTGACAAGGCTTGACAACCTGTCAGCTTGACAGGTGACAGCTTGACAGGTAGACAAGTGAGTGACACTCTGACATGTGGTGCATTGTTGTCACCTGTCAAGTCAGTCAGTGAGGCGTGACAAGGCTTGACAACCTGTCAGCTTGACAGGTGACAGCTTGACAGGTAGACAAGTGAGTGACACTCTGACATGTGGTGCATTGTTGTCACCTGTCAAGTCAGTCAGTGAGGCGTGACAAGGCTTGACAACCTGTCAGCTTGACAGGTGACAGCTTGACAGGTAGACAAGTGAGTGACACTCTGACATGTGGTGCATTGTTGTCACCTGTCAAGTCAGTCAGTGAGGCGTGACAAGGCTTGACAACCTGTCAGCTTGACAGGTGACAGCTTGACAGGTAGACAAGTGAGTGACACTCTGACATGTGGTGCATTGTTGTCACCTGTCAAGTCAGTCAGTGAGGCGTGACAAGGCTTGACAACCTGTCAGCTTGACAGGTGACAGCTTGACAGGTAGACAAGTGAGTGACACTCTGACATGTGGTGCATTGTTGTCACCTGTCAAGTCAGTCAGTGAGGCGTGACAAGGCTTGACAACCTGTCAGCTTGACAGGTGACAGCTTGACAGGTAGACAAGTGAGTGACACTCTGACATGTGGTGCATTGTTGTCACCTGTCAAGTCAGTCAGTGAGGCGTGACAAGGCTTGACAACCTGTCAGCTTGACAGGTGACAGCTTGACAGGTAGACAAGTGAGTGACACTCTGACATGTGGTGCATTGTTGTCACCTGTCAAGTCAGTCAGTGAGGCGTGACAAGGCTTGACAACCTGTCAGCTTGACAGGTGACAGCTTGACAGGTAGACAAGTGAGTGACACTCTGACATGTGGTGCATTGTTGTCACCTGTCAAGTCAGTCAGTGAGGCGTGACAAGGCTTGACAACCTGTCAGCTTGACAGGTGACAGCTTGACAGGTAGACAAGTGAGTGACACTCTGACATGTGGTGCATTGTTGTCACCTGTCAAGTCAGTCAGTGAGGCGTGACAAGGCTTGACAACCTGTCAGCTTGACAGGTGACAGCTTGACAGGTAGACAAGTGAGTGACACTCTGACATGTGGTGCATTGTTGTCACCTGTCAAGTCAGTCAGTGAGGCGTGACAAGGCTTGACAACCTGTCAGCTTGACAGGTGACAGCTTGACAGGTAGACAAGTGAGTGACACTCTGACATGTGGTGCATTGTTGTCACCTGTCAAGTCAGTCAGTGAGGCGTGACAAGGCTTGACAACCTGTCAGCTTGACAGGTGACAGCTTGACAGGTAGACAAGTGAGTGACACTCTGACATGTGGTGCATTGTTGTCACCTGTCAAGTCAGTCAGTGAGGCGTGACAAGGCTTGACAACCTGTCAGCTTGACAGGTGACAGCTTGACAGGTAGACAAGTGAGTGACACTCTGACATGTGGTGCATTGTTGTCACCTGTCAAGTCAGTCAGTGAGGCGTGACAAGGCTTGACAACCTGTCAGCTTGACAGGTGACAGCTTGACAGGTAGACAAGTGAGTGACACTCTGACATGTGGTGCATTGTTGTCACCTGTCAAGTCAGTCAGTGAGGCGTGACAAGGCTTGACAACCTGTCAGCTTGACAGGTGACAGCTTGACAGGTAGACAAGTGAGTGACACTCTGACATGTGGTGCATTGTTGTCACCTGTCAAGTCAGTCAGTGAGGCGTGACAAGGCTTGACAACCTGTCAGCTTGACAGGTGACAGCTTGACAGGTAGACAAGTGAGTGACACTCTGACATGTGGTGCATTGTTGTCACCTGTCAAGTCAGTCAGTGAGGCGTGACAAGGCTTGACAACCTGTCAGCTTGACAGGTGACAGCTTGACAGGTAGACAAGTGAGTGACACTCTGACATGTGGTGCATTGTTGTCACCTGTCAAGTCAGTCAGTGAGGCGTGACAAGGCTTGACAACCTGTCAGCTTGACAGGTGACAGCTTGACAGGTAGACAAGTGAGTGACACTCTGACATGTGGTGCATTGTTGTCACCTGTCAAGTCAGTCAGTGAGGCGTGACAAGGCTTGACAACCTGTCAGCTTGACAGGTGACAGCTTGACAGGTAGACAAGTGAGTGACACTCTGACATGTGGTGCATTGTTGTCACCTGTCAAGTCAGTCAGTGAGGCGTGACAAGGCTTGACAACCTGTCAGCTTGACAGGTGACAGCTTGACAGGTAGACAAGTGAGTGACACTCTGACATGTGGTGCATTGTTGTCACCTGTCAAGTCAGTCAGTGAGGCGTGACAAGGCTTGACAACCTGTCAGCTTGACAGGTGACAGCTTGACAGGTAGACAAGTGAGTGACACTCTGACATGTGGTGCATTGTTGTCACCTGTCAAGTCAGTCAGTGAGGCGTGACAAGGCTTGACAACCTGTCAGCTTGACAGGTGACAGCTTGACAGGTAGACAAGTGAGTGACACTCTGACATGTGGTGCATTGTTGTCACCTGTCAAGTCAGTCAGTGAGGCGTGACAAGGCTTGACAACCTGTCAGCTTGACAGGTGACAGCTTGACAGGTAGACAAGTGAGTGACACTCTGACATGTGGTGCATTGTTGTCACCTGTCAAGTCAGTCAGTGAGGCGTGACAAGGCTTGACAACCTGTCAGCTTGACAGGTGACAGCTTGACAGGTAGACAAGTGAGTGACACTCTGACATGTGGTGCATTGTTGTCACCTGTCAAGTCAGTCAGTGAGGCGTGACAAGGCTTGACAACCTGTCAGCTTGACAGGTGACAGCTTGACAGGTAGACAAGTGAGTGACACTCTGACATGTGGTGCATTGTTGTCACCTGTCAAGTCAGTCAGTGAGGCGTGACAAGGCTTGACAACCTGTCAGCTTGACAGGTGACAGCTTGACAGGTAGACAAGTGAGTGACACTCTGACATGTGGTGCATTGTTGTCACCTGTCAAGTCAGTCAGTGAGGCGTGACAAGGCTTGACAACCTGTCAGCTTGACAGGTGACAGCTTGACAGGTAGACAAGTGAGTGACACTCTGACATGTGGTGCATTGTTGTCACCTGTCAAGTCAGTCAGTGAGGCGTGACAAGGCTTGACAACCTGTCAGCTTGACAGGTGACAGCTTGACAGGTAGACAAGTGAGTGACACTCTGACATGTGGTGCATTGTTGTCACCTGTCAAGTCAGTCAGTGAGGCGTGACAAGGCTTGACAACCTGTCAGCTTGACAGGTGACAGCTTGACAGGTAGACAAGTGAGTGACACTCTGACATGTGGTGCATTGTTGTCACCTGTCAAGTCAGTCAGTGAGGCGTGACAAGGCTTGACAACCTGTCAGCTTGACAGGTGACAGCTTGACAGGTAGACAAGTGAGTGACACTCTGACATGTGGTGCATTGTTGTCACCTGTCAAGTCAGTCAGTGAGGCGTGACAAGGCTTGACAACCTGTCAGCTTGACAGGTGACAGCTTGACAGGTAGACAAGTGAGTGACACTCTGACATGTGGTGCATTGTTGTCACCTGTCAAGTCAGTCAGTGAGGCGTGACAAGGCTTGACAACCTGTCAGCTTGACAGGTGACAGCTTGACAGGTAGACAAGTGAGTGACACTCTGACATGTGGTGCATTGTTGTCACCTGTCAAGTCAGTCAGTGAGGCGTGACAAGGCTTGACAACCTGTCAGCTTGACAGGTGACAGCTTGACAGGTAGACAAGTGAGTGACACTCTGACATGTGGTGCATTGTTGTCACCTGTCAAGTCAGTCAGTGAGGCGTGACAAGGCTTGACAACCTGTCAGCTTGACAGGTGACAGCTTGACAGGTAGACAAGTGAGTGACACTCTGACATGTGGTGCATTGTTGTCACCTGTCAAGTCAGTCAGTGAGGCGTGACAAGGCTTGACAACCTGTCAGCTTGACAGGTGACAGCTTGACAGGTAGACAAGTGAGTGACACTCTGACATGTGGTGCATTGTTGTCACCTGTCAAGTCAGTCAGTGAGGCGTGACAAGGCTTGACAACCTGTCAGCTTGACAGGTGACAGCTTGACAGGTAGACAAGTGAGTGACACTCTGACATGTGGTGCATTGTTGTCACCTGTCAAGTCAGTCAGTGAGGCGTGACAAGGCTTGACAACCTGTCAGCTTGACAGGTGACAGCTTGACAGGTAGACAAGTGAGTGACACTCTGACATGTGGTGCATTGTTGTCACCTGTCAAGTCAGTCAGTGAGGCGTGACAAGGCTTGACAACCTGTCAGCTTGACAGGTGACAGCTTGACAGGTAGACAAGTGAGTGACACTCTGACATGTGGTGCATTGTTGTCACCTGTCAAGTCAGTCAGTGAGGCGTGACAAGGCTTGACAACCTGTCAGCTTGACAGGTGACAGCTTGACAGGTAGACAAGTGAGTGACACTCTGACATGTGGTGCATTGTTGTCACCTGTCAAGTCAGTCAGTGAGGCGTGACAAGGCTTGACAACCTGTCAGCTTGACAGGTGACAGCTTGACAGGTAGACAAGTGAGTGACACTCTGACATGTGGTGCATTGTTGTCACCTGTCAAGTCAGTCAGTGAGGCGTGACAAGGCTTGACAACCTGTCAGCTTGACAGGTGACAGCTTGACAGGTAGACAAGTGAGTGACACTCTGACATGTGGTGCATTGTTGTCACCTGTCAAGTCAGTCAGTGAGGCGTGACAAGGCTTGACAACCTGTCAGCTTGACAGGTGACAGCTTGACAGGTAGACAAGTGAGTGACACTCTGACATGTGGTGCATTGTTGTCACCTGTCAAGTCAGTCAGTGAGGCGTGACAAGGCTTGACAACCTGTCAGCTTGACAGGTGACAGCTTGACAGGTAGACAAGTGAGTGACACTCTGACATGTGGTGCATTGTTGTCACCTGTCAAGTCAGTCAGTGAGGCGTGACAAGGCTTGACAACCTGTCAGCTTGACAGGTGACAGCTTGACAGGTAGACAAGTGAGTGACACTCTGACATGTGGTGCATTGTTGTCACCTGTCAAGTCAGTCAGTGAGGCGTGACAAGGCTTGACAACCTGTCAGCTTGACAGGTGACAGCTTGACAGGTAGACAAGTGAGTGACACTCTGACATGTGGTGCATTGTTGTCACCTGTCAAGTCAGTCAGTGAGGCGTGACAAGGCTTGACAACCTGTCAGCTTGACAGGTGACAGCTTGACAGGTAGACAAGTGAGTGACACTCTGACATGTGGTGCATTGTTGTCACCTGTCAAGTCAGTCAGTGAGGCGTGACAAGGCTTGACAACCTGTCAGCTTGACAGGTGACAGCTTGACAGGTAGACAAGTGAGTGACACTCTGACATGTGGTGCATTGTTGTCACCTGTCAAGTCAGTCAGTGAGGCGTGACAAGGCTTGACAACCTGTCAGCTTGACAGGTGACAGCTTGACAGGTAGACAAGTGAGTGACACTCTGACATGTGGTGCATTGTTGTCACCTGTCAAGTCAGTCAGTGAGGCGTGACAAGGCTTGACAACCTGTCAGCTTGACAGGTGACAGCTTGACAGGTAGACAAGTGAGTGACACTCTGACATGTGGTGCATTGTTGTCACCTGTCAAGTCAGTCAGTGAGGCGTGACAAGGCTTGACAACCTGTCAGCTTGACAGGTGACAGCTTGACAGGTAGACAAGTGAGTGACACTCTGACATGTGGTGCATTGTTGTCACCTGTCAAGTCAGTCAGTGAGGCGTGACAAGGCTTGACAACCTGTCAGCTTGACAGGTGACAGCTTGACAGGTAGACAAGTGAGTGACACTCTGACATGTGGTGCATTGTTGTCACCTGTCAAGTCAGTCAGTGAGGCGTGACAAGGCTTGACAACCTGTCAGCTTGACAGGTGACAGCTTGACAGGTAGACAAGTGAGTGACACTCTGACATGTGGTGCATTGTTGTCACCTGTCAAGTCAGTCAGTGAGGCGTGACAAGGCTTGACAACCTGTCAGCTTGACAGGTGACAGCTTGACAGGTAGACAAGTGAGTGACACTCTGACATGTGGTGCATTGTTGTCACCTGTCAAGTCAGTCAGTGAGGCGTGACAAGGCTTGACAACCTGTCAGCTTGACAGGTGACAGCTTGACAGGTAGACAAGTGAGTGACACTCTGACATGTGGTGCATTGTTGTCACCTGTCAAGTCAGTCAGTGAGGCGTGACAAGGCTTGACAACCTGTCAGCTTGACAGGTGACAGCTTGACAGGTAGACAAGTGAGTGACACTCTGACATGTGGTGCATTGTTGTCACCTGTCAAGTCAGTCAGTGAGGCGTGACAAGGCTTGACAACCTGTCAGCTTGACAGGTGACAGCTTGACAGGTAGACAAGTGAGTGACACTCTGACATGTGGTGCATTGTTGTCACCTGTCAAGTCAGTCAGTGAGGCGTGACAAGGCTTGACAACCTGTCAGCTTGACAGGTGACAGCTTGACAGGTAGACAAGTGAGTGACACTCTGACATGTGGTGCATTGTTGTCACCTGTCAAGTCAGTCAGTGAGGCGTGACAAGGCTTGACAACCTGTCAGCTTGACAGGTGACAGCTTGACAGGTAGACAAGTGAGTGACACTCTGACATGTGGTGCATTGTTGTCACCTGTCAAGTCAGTCAGTGAGGCGTGACAAGGCTTGACAACCTGTCAGCTTGACAGGTGACAGCTTGACAGGTAGACAAGTGAGTGACACTCTGACATGTGGTGCATTGTTGTCACCTGTCAAGTCAGTCAGTGAGGCGTGACAAGGCTTGACAACCTGTCAGCTTGACAGGTGACAGCTTGACAGGTAGACAAGTGAGTGACACTCTGACATGTGGTGCATTGTTGTCACCTGTCAAGTCAGTCAGTGAGGCGTGACAAGGCTTGACAACCTGTCAGCTTGACAGGTGACAGCTTGACAGGTAGACAAGTGAGTGACACTCTGACATGTGGTGCATTGTTGTCACCTGTCAAGTCAGTCAGTGAGGCGTGACAAGGCTTGACAACCTGTCAGCTTGACAGGTGACAGCTTGACAGGTAGACAAGTGAGTGACACTCTGACATGTGGTGCATTGTTGTCACCTGTCAAGTCAGTCAGTGAGGCGTGACAAGGCTTGACAACCTGTCAGCTTGACAGGTGACAGCTTGACAGGTAGACAAGTGAGTGACACTCTGACATGTGGTGCATTGTTGTCACCTGTCAAGTCAGTCAGTGAGGCGTGACAAGGCTTGACAACCTGTCAGCTTGACAGGTGACAGCTTGACAGGTAGACAAGTGAGTGACACTCTGACATGTGGTGCATTGTTGTCACCTGTCAAGTCAGTCAGTGAGGCGTGACAAGGCTTGACAACCTGTCAGCTTGACAGGTGACAGCTTGACAGGTAGACAAGTGAGTGACACTCTGACATGTGGTGCATTGTTGTCACCTGTCAAGTCAGTCAGTGAGGCGTGACAAGGCTTGACAACCTGTCAGCTTGACAGGTGACAGCTTGACAGGTAGACAAGTGAGTGACACTCTGACATGTGGTGCATTGTTGTCACCTGTCAAGTCAGTCAGTGAGGCGTGACAAGGCTTGACAACCTGTCAGCTTGACAGGTGACAGCTTGACAGGTAGACAAGTGAGTGACACTCTGACATGTGGTGCATTGTTGTCACCTGTCAAGTCAGTCAGTGAGGCGTGACAAGGCTTGACAACCTGTCAGCTTGACAGGTGACAGCTTGACAGGTAGACAAGTGAGTGACACTCTGACATGTGGTGCATTGTTGTCACCTGTCAAGTCAGTCAGTGAGGCGTGACAAGGCTTGACAACCTGTCAGCTTGACAGGTGACAGCTTGACAGGTAGACAAGTGAGTGACACTCTGACATGTGGTGCATTGTTGTCACCTGTCAAGTCAGTCAGTGAGGCGTGACAAGGCTTGACAACCTGTCAGCTTGACAGGTGACAGCTTGACAGGTAGACAAGTGAGTGACACTCTGACATGTGGTGCATTGTTGTCACCTGTCAAGTCAGTCAGTGAGGCGTGACAAGGCTTGACAACCTGTCAGCTTGACAGGTGACAGCTTGACAGGTAGACAAGTGAGTGACACTCTGACATGTGGTGCATTGTTGTCACCTGTCAAGTCAGTCAGTGAGGCGTGACAAGGCTTGACAACCTGTCAGCTTGACAGGTGACAGCTTGACAGGTAGACAAGTGAGTGACACTCTGACATGTGGTGCATTGTTGTCACCTGTCAAGTCAGTCAGTGAGGCGTGACAAGGCTTGACAACCTGTCAGCTTGACAGGTGACAGCTTGACAGGTAGACAAGTGAGTGACACTCTGACATGTGGTGCATTGTTGTCACCTGTCAAGTCAGTCAGTGAGGCGTGACAAGGCTTGACAACCTGTCAGCTTGACAGGTGACAGCTTGACAGGTAGACAAGTGAGTGACACTCTGACATGTGGTGCATTGTTGTCACCTGTCAAGTCAGTCAGTGAGGCGTGACAAGGCTTGACAACCTGTCAGCTTGACAGGTGACAGCTTGACAGGTAGACAAGTGAGTGACACTCTGACATGTGGTGCATTGTTGTCACCTGTCAAGTCAGTCAGTGAGGCGTGACAAGGCTTGACAACCTGTCAGCTTGACAGGTGACAGCTTGACAGGTAGACAAGTGAGTGACACTCTGACATGTGGTGCATTGTTGTCACCTGTCAAGTCAGTCAGTGAGGCGTGACAAGGCTTGACAACCTGTCAGCTTGACAGGTGACAGCTTGACAGGTAGACAAGTGAGTGACACTCTGACATGTGGTGCATTGTTGTCACCTGTCAAGTCAGTCAGTGAGGCGTGACAAGGCTTGACAACCTGTCAGCTTGACAGGTGACAGCTTGACAGGTAGACAAGTGAGTGACACTCTGACATGTGGTGCATTGTTGTCACCTGTCAAGTCAGTCAGTGAGGCGTGACAAGGCTTGACAACCTGTCAGCTTGACAGGTGACAGCTTGACAGGTAGACAAGTGAGTGACACTCTGACATGTGGTGCATTGTTGTCACCTGTCAAGTCAGTCAGTGAGGCGTGACAAGGCTTGACAACCTGTCAGCTTGACAGGTGACAGCTTGACAGGTAGACAAGTGAGTGACACTCTGACATGTGGTGCATTGTTGTCACCTGTCAAGTCAGTCAGTGAGGCGTGACAAGGCTTGACAACCTGTCAGCTTGACAGGTGACAGCTTGACAGGTAGACAAGTGAGTGACACTCTGACATGTGGTGCATTGTTGTCACCTGTCAAGTCAGTCAGTGAGGCGTGACAAGGCTTGACAACCTGTCAGCTTGACAGGTGACAGCTTGACAGGTAGACAAGTGAGTGACACTCTGACATGTGGTGCATTGTTGTCACCTGTCAAGTCAGTCAGTGAGGCGTGACAAGGCTTGACAACCTGTCAGCTTGACAGGTGACAGCTTGACAGGTAGACAAGTGAGTGACACTCTGACATGTGGTGCATTGTTGTCACCTGTCAAGTCAGTCAGTGAGGCGTGACAAGGCTTGACAACCTGTCAGCTTGACAGGTGACAGCTTGACAGGTAGACAAGTGAGTGACACTCTGACATGTGGTGCATTGTTGTCACCTGTCAAGTCAGTCAGTGAGGCGTGACAAGGCTTGACAACCTGTCAGCTTGACAGGTGACAGCTTGACAGGTAGACAAGTGAGTGACACTCTGACATGTGGTGCATTGTTGTCACCTGTCAAGTCAGTCAGTGAGGCGTGACAAGGCTTGACAACCTGTCAGCTTGACAGGTGACAGCTTGACAGGTAGACAAGTGAGTGACACTCTGACATGTGGTGCATTGTTGTCACCTGTCAAGTCAGTCAGTGAGGCGTGACAAGGCTTGACAACCTGTCAGCTTGACAGGTGACAGCTTGACAGGTAGACAAGTGAGTGACACTCTGACATGTGGTGCATTGTTGTCACCTGTCAAGTCAGTCAGTGAGGCGTGACAAGGCTTGACAACCTGTCAGCTTGACAGGTGACAGCTTGACAGGTAGACAAGTGAGTGACACTCTGACATGTGGTGCATTGTTGTCACCTGTCAAGTCAGTCAGTGAGGCGTGACAAGGCTTGACAACCTGTCAGCTTGACAGGTGACAGCTTGACAGGTAGACAAGTGAGTGACACTCTGACATGTGGTGCATTGTTGTCACCTGTCAAGTCAGTCAGTGAGGCGTGACAAGGCTTGACAACCTGTCAGCTTGACAGGTGACAGCTTGACAGGTAGACAAGTGAGTGACACTCTGACATGTGGTGCATTGTTGTCACCTGTCAAGTCAGTCAGTGAGGCGTGACAAGGCTTGACAACCTGTCAGCTTGACAGGTGACAGCTTGACAGGTAGACAAGTGAGTGACACTCTGACATGTGGTGCATTGTTGTCACCTGTCAAGTCAGTCAGTGAGGCGTGACAAGGCTTGACAACCTGTCAGCTTGACAGGTGACAGCTTGACAGGTAGACAAGTGAGTGACACTCTGACATGTGGTGCATTGTTGTCACCTGTCAAGTCAGTCAGTGAGGCGTGACAAGGCTTGACAACCTGTCAGCTTGACAGGTGACAGCTTGACAGGTAGACAAGTGAGTGACACTCTGACATGTGGTGCATTGTTGTCACCTGTCAAGTCAGTCAGTGAGGCGTGACAAGGCTTGACAACCTGTCAGCTTGACAGGTGACAGCTTGACAGGTAGACAAGTGAGTGACACTCTGACATGTGGTGCATTGTTGTCACCTGTCAAGTCAGTCAGTGAGGCGTGACAAGGCTTGACAACCTGTCAGCTTGACAGGTGACAGCTTGACAGGTAGACAAGTGAGTGACACTCTGACATGTGGTGCATTGTTGTCACCTGTCAAGTCAGTCAGTGAGGCGTGACAAGGCTTGACAACCTGTCAGCTTGACAGGTGACAGCTTGACAGGTAGACAAGTGAGTGACACTCTGACATGTGGTGCATTGTTGTCACCTGTCAAGTCAGTCAGTGAGGCGTGACAAGGCTTGACAACCTGTCAGCTTGACAGGTGACAGCTTGACAGGTAGACAAGTGAGTGACACTCTGACATGTGGTGCATTGTTGTCACCTGTCAAGTCAGTCAGTGAGGCGTGACAAGGCTTGACAACCTGTCAGCTTGACAGGTGACAGCTTGACAGGTAGACAAGTGAGTGACACTCTGACATGTGGTGCATTGTTGTCACCTGTCAAGTCAGTCAGTGAGGCGTGACAAGGCTTGACAACCTGTCAGCTTGACAGGTGACAGCTTGACAGGTAGACAAGTGAGTGACACTCTGACATGTGGTGCATTGTTGTCACCTGTCAAGTCAGTCAGTGAGGCGTGACAAGGCTTGACAACCTGTCAGCTTGACAGGTGACAGCTTGACAGGTAGACAAGTGAGTGACACTCTGACATGTGGTGCATTGTTGTCACCTGTCAAGTCAGTCAGTGAGGCGTGACAAGGCTTGACAACCTGTCAGCTTGACAGGTGACAGCTTGACAGGTAGACAAGTGAGTGACACTCTGACATGTGGTGCATTGTTGTCACCTGTCAAGTCAGTCAGTGAGGCGTGACAAGGCTTGACAACCTGTCAGCTTGACAGGTGACAGCTTGACAGGTAGACAAGTGAGTGACACTCTGACATGTGGTGCATTGTTGTCACCTGTCAAGTCAGTCAGTGAGGCGTGACAAGGCTTGACAACCTGTCAGCTTGACAGGTGACAGCTTGACAGGTAGACAAGTGAGTGACACTCTGACATGTGGTGCATTGTTGTCACCTGTCAAGTCAGTCAGTGAGGCGTGACAAGGCTTGACAACCTGTCAGCTTGACAGGTGACAGCTTGACAGGTAGACAAGTGAGTGACACTCTGACATGTGGTGCATTGTTGTCACCTGTCAAGTCAGTCAGTGAGGCGTGACAAGGCTTGACAACCTGTCAGCTTGACAGGTGACAGCTTGACAGGTAGACAAGTGAGTGACACTCTGACATGTGGTGCATTGTTGTCACCTGTCAAGTCAGTCAGTGAGGCGTGACAAGGCTTGACAACCTGTCAGCTTGACAGGTGACAGCTTGACAGGTAGACAAGTGAGTGACACTCTGACATGTGGTGCATTGTTGTCACCTGTCAAGTCAGTCAGTGAGGCGTGACAAGGCTTGACAACCTGTCAGCTTGACAGGTGACAGCTTGACAGGTAGACAAGTGAGTGACACTCTGACATGTGGTGCATTGTTGTCACCTGTCAAGTCAGTCAGTGAGGCGTGACAAGGCTTGACAACCTGTCAGCTTGACAGGTGACAGCTTGACAGGTAGACAAGTGAGTGACACTCTGACATGTGGTGCATTGTTGTCACCTGTCAAGTCAGTCAGTGAGGCGTGACAAGGCTTGACAACCTGTCAGCTTGACAGGTGACAGCTTGACAGGTAGACAAGTGAGTGACACTCTGACATGTGGTGCATTGTTGTCACCTGTCAAGTCAGTCAGTGAGGCGTGACAAGGCTTGACAACCTGTCAGCTTGACAGGTGACAGCTTGACAGGTAGACAAGTGAGTGACACTCTGACATGTGGTGCATTGTTGTCACCTGTCAAGTCAGTCAGTGAGGCGTGACAAGGCTTGACAACCTGTCAGCTTGACAGGTGACAGCTTGACAGGTAGACAAGTGAGTGACACTCTGACATGTGGTGCATTGTTGTCACCTGTCAAGTCAGTCAGTGAGGCGTGACAAGGCTTGACAACCTGTCAGCTTGACAGGTGACAGCTTGACAGGTAGACAAGTGAGTGACACTCTGACATGTGGTGCATTGTTGTCACCTGTCAAGTCAGTCAGTGAGGCGTGACAAGGCTTGACAACCTGTCAGCTTGACAGGTGACAGCTTGACAGGTAGACAAGTGAGTGACACTCTGACATGTGGTGCATTGTTGTCACCTGTCAAGTCAGTCAGTGAGGCGTGACAAGGCTTGACAACCTGTCAGCTTGACAGGTGACAGCTTGACAGGTAGACAAGTGAGTGACACTCTGACATGTGGTGCATTGTTGTCACCTGTCAAGTCAGTCAGTGAGGCGTGACAAGGCTTGACAACCTGTCAGCTTGACAGGTGACAGCTTGACAGGTAGACAAGTGAGTGACACTCTGACATGTGGTGCATTGTTGTCACCTGTCAAGTCAGTCAGTGAGGCGTGACAAGGCTTGACAACCTGTCAGCTTGACAGGTGACAGCTTGACAGGTAGACAAGTGAGTGACACTCTGACATGTGGTGCATTGTTGTCACCTGTCAAGTCAGTCAGTGAGGCGTGACAAGGCTTGACAACCTGTCAGCTTGACAGGTGACAGCTTGACAGGTAGACAAGTGAGTGACACTCTGACATGTGGTGCATTGTTGTCACCTGTCAAGTCAGTCAGTGAGGCGTGACAAGGCTTGACAACCTGTCAGCTTGACAGGTGACAGCTTGACAGGTAGACAAGTGAGTGACACTCTGACATGTGGTGCATTGTTGTCACCTGTCAAGTCAGTCAGTGAGGCGTGACAAGGCTTGACAACCTGTCAGCTTGACAGGTGACAGCTTGACAGGTAGACAAGTGAGTGACACTCTGACATGTGGTGCATTGTTGTCACCTGTCAAGTCAGTCAGTGAGGCGTGACAAGGCTTGACAACCTGTCAGCTTGACAGGTGACAGCTTGACAGGTAGACAAGTGAGTGACACTCTGACATGTGGTGCATTGTTGTCACCTGTCAAGTCAGTCAGTGAGGCGTGACAAGGCTTGACAACCTGTCAGCTTGACAGGTGACAGCTTGACAGGTAGACAAGTGAGTGACACTCTGACATGTGGTGCATTGTTGTCACCTGTCAAGTCAGTCAGTGAGGCGTGACAAGGCTTGACAACCTGTCAGCTTGACAGGTGACAGCTTGACAGGTAGACAAGTGAGTGACACTCTGACATGTGGTGCATTGTTGTCACCTGTCAAGTCAGTCAGTGAGGCGTGACAAGGCTTGACAACCTGTCAGCTTGACAGGTGACAGCTTGACAGGTAGACAAGTGAGTGACACTCTGACATGTGGTGCATTGTTGTCACCTGTCAAGTCAGTCAGTGAGGCGTGACAAGGCTTGACAACCTGTCAGCTTGACAGGTGACAGCTTGACAGGTAGACAAGTGAGTGACACTCTGACATGTGGTGCATTGTTGTCACCTGTCAAGTCAGTCAGTGAGGCGTGACAAGGCTTGACAACCTGTCAGCTTGACAGGTGACAGCTTGACAGGTAGACAAGTGAGTGACACTCTGACATGTGGTGCATTGTTGTCACCTGTCAAGTCAGTCAGTGAGGCGTGACAAGGCTTGACAACCTGTCAGCTTGACAGGTGACAGCTTGACAGGTAGACAAGTGAGTGACACTCTGACATGTGGTGCATTGTTGTCACCTGTCAAGTCAGTCAGTGAGGCGTGACAAGGCTTGACAACCTGTCAGCTTGACAGGTGACAGCTTGACAGGTAGACAAGTGAGTGACACTCTGACATGTGGTGCATTGTTGTCACCTGTCAAGTCAGTCAGTGAGGCGTGACAAGGCTTGACAACCTGTCAGCTTGACAGGTGACAGCTTGACAGGTAGACAAGTGAGTGACACTCTGACATGTGGTGCATTGTTGTCACCTGTCAAGTCAGTCAGTGAGGCGTGACAAGGCTTGACAACCTGTCAGCTTGACAGGTGACAGCTTGACAGGTAGACAAGTGAGTGACACTCTGACATGTGGTGCATTGTTGTCACCTGTCAAGTCAGTCAGTGAGGCGTGACAAGGCTTGACAACCTGTCAGCTTGACAGGTGACAGCTTGACAGGTAGACAAGTGAGTGACACTCTGACATGTGGTGCATTGTTGTCACCTGTCAAGTCAGTCAGTGAGGCGTGACAAGGCTTGACAACCTGTCAGCTTGACAGGTGACAGCTTGACAGGTAGACAAGTGAGTGACACTCTGACATGTGGTGCATTGTTGTCACCTGTCAAGTCAGTCAGTGAGGCGTGACAAGGCTTGACAACCTGTCAGCTTGACAGGTGACAGCTTGACAGGTAGACAAGTGAGTGACACTCTGACATGTGGTGCATTGTTGTCACCTGTCAAGTCAGTCAGTGAGGCGTGACAAGGCTTGACAACCTGTCAGCTTGACAGGTGACAGCTTGACAGGTAGACAAGTGAGTGACACTCTGACATGTGGTGCATTGTTGTCACCTGTCAAGTCAGTCAGTGAGCGTGACAAGGCTTGACAACCTGTCAGCTTGACAGGTGACAGCTTGACAGGTAGACAAGTGAGTGACACTCTGACATGTGGTGCATTGTTGTCACCTGTCAAGTCAGTCAGTGAGGCGTGACAAGGCTTGACAACCTGTCAGCTTGACAGGTGACAGCTTGACAGGTAGACAAGTGAGTGACACTCTGACATGTGGTGCATTGTTGTCACCTGTCAAGTCAGTCAGTGAGGCGTGACAAGGCTTGACAACCTGTCAGCTTGACAGGTGACAGCTTGACAGGTAGACAAGTGAGTGACACTCTGACATGTGGTGCATTGTTGTCACCTGTCAAGTCAGTCAGTGAGGCGTGACAAGGCTTGACAACCTGTCAGCTTGACAGGTGACAGCTTGACAGGTAGACAAGTGAGTGACACTCTGACATGTGGTGCATTGTTGTCACCTGTCAAGTCAGTCAGTGAGGCGTGACAAGGCTTGACAACCTGTCAGCTTGACAGGTGACAGCTTGACAGGTAGACAAGTGAGTGACACTCTGACATGTGGTGCATTGTTGTCACCTGTCAAGTCAGTCAGTGAGGCGTGACAAGGCTTGACAACCTGTCAGCTTGACAGGTGACAGCTTGACAGGTAGACAAGTGAGTGACACTCTGACATGTGGTGCATTGTTGTCACCTGTCAAGTCAGTCAGTGAGGCGTGACAAGGCTTGACAACCTGTCAGCTTGACAGGTGACAGCTTGACAGGTAGACAAGTGAGTGACACTCTGACATGTGGTGCATTGTTGTCACCTGTCAAGTCAGTCAGTGAGGCGTGACAAGGCTTGACAACCTGTCAGCTTGACAGGTGACAGCTTGACAGGTAGACAAGTGAGTGACACTCTGACATGTGGTGCATTGTTGTCACCTGTCAAGTCAGTCAGTGAGGCGTGACAAGGCTTGACAACCTGTCAGCTTGACAGGTGACAGCTTGACAGGTAGACAAGTGAGTGACACTCTGACATGTGGTGCATTGTTGTCACCTGTCAAGTCAGTCAGTGAGGCGTGACAAGGCTTGACAACCTGTCAGCTTGACAGGTGACAGCTTGACAGGTAGACAAGTGAGTGACACTCTGACATGTGGTGCATTGTTGTCACCTGTCAAGTCAGTCAGTGAGGCGTGACAAGGCTTGACAACCTGTCAGCTTGACAGGTGACAGCTTGACAGGTAGACAAGTGAGTGACACTCTGACATGTGGTGCATTGTTGTCACCTGTCAAGTCAGTCAGTGAGGCGTGACAAGGCTTGACAACCTGTCAGCTTGACAGGTGACAGCTTGACAGGTAGACAAGTGAGTGACACTCTGACATGTGGTGCATTGTTGTCACCTGTCAAGTCAGTCAGTGAGGCGTGACAAGGCTTGACAACCTGTCAGCTTGACAGGTGACAGCTTGACAGGTAGACAAGTGAGTGACACTCTGACATGTGGTGCATTGTTGTCACCTGTCAAGTCAGTCAGTGAGGCGTGACAAGGCTTGACAACCTGTCAGCTTGACAGGTGACAGCTTGACAGGTAGACAAGTGAGTGACACTCTGACATGTGGTGCATTGTTGTCACCTGTCAAGTCAGTCAGTGAGGCGTGACAAGGCTTGACAACCTGTCAGCTTGACAGGTGACAGCTTGACAGGTAGACAAGTGAGTGACACTCTGACATGTGGTGCATTGTTGTCACCTGTCAAGTCAGTCAGTGAGGCGTGACAAGGCTTGACAACCTGTCAGCTTGACAGGTGACAGCTTGACAGGTAGACAAGTGAGTGACACTCTGACATGTGGTGCATTGTTGTCACCTGTCAAGTCAGTCAGTGAGGCGTGACAAGGCTTGACAACCTGTCAGCTTGACAGGTGACAGCTTGACAGGTAGACAAGTGAGTGACACTCTGACATGTGGTGCATTGTTGTCACCTGTCAAGTCAGTCAGTGAGGCGTGACAAGGCTTGACAACCTGTCAGCTTGACAGGTGACAGCTTGACAGGTAGACAAGTGAGTGACACTCTGACATGTGGTGCATTGTTGTCACCTGTCAAGTCAGTCAGTGAGGCGTGACAAGGCTTGACAACCTGTCAGCTTGACAGGTGACAGCTTGACAGGTAGACAAGTGAGTGACACTCTGACATGTGGTGCATTGTTGTCACCTGTCAAGTCAGTCAGTGAGGCGTGACAAGGCTTGACAACCTGTCAGCTTGACAGGTGACAGCTTGACAGGTAGACAAGTGAGTGACACTCTGACATGTGGTGCATTGTTGTC
>MRSW03000327.1:0-30427 GCA_001923025.3 Taenia multiceps | reverse complement strand
CAGCTTGACATAGACAAGTGAGTGACACTCTGACATGTGTGCATTGTGTCCCCTGTCAAGTCAGTCAGTGAGCGTGACAAGGCTTGACAACCTGTCAGCTTGACAGGTGCAGCTTGACAGTAGACAAGTGAGTGACACTCTGACATGTGGCATTGTTGTCACCTGTCAAGTCATCAGTGAGGCGTGACAAGGCTTGACAACCTGTCAGCTTGACAGTGACAGCTTGACAGTAGACAAGGAGTGACATCTGACATGTGGTGCATTGTGTTCACCTGTCAAGTCAGTCAGTGAGAGGCGTGACAAGGCTTGACAACCTGTCAGCTTGACAGGTGAGCTTGACAGGTAGACAAGTGAGTGACACTCTGACATGTGGTGCATTGTTGTCACCTGTCAATCAGTCGTGAGAAGGCGTGACACAGGCTTGACAACCCTGTCAGCTTGACAGTGACAGCTTGACAGGTGACAAGTGAGTGACACTCTGACATGTGGTGCTTGTTGTCACCTGTCAAGTCAGTCAGTGAGGCGTGGCAAGGCTTGACAACCTGTCGCTTGACAGGTGACAGCTTGACAGGTAGACAAGTGAGTGACACTCTGACATGTGGTGCATTGTTTCACCTGTCAGTCAGTCAGTGTCGGCGTGACAAGGCTTGACAACCTGTCAGCTTGACAGGTGACAGCTTGACAGGTAGACAATGAGTGACACTCTGACATGTGGTGCATTGTGTCACCTGTCAAGTCAGTCAGTGAGGCGTGACAAGGCTTGACAACCTGTCAGCTTGACAGTGACAGCTTGACAGTAACAAGTGTGACACTCTGACATGTGGTGCATTGTTGTCACCTGTCAAGTCAGTCAGTGAGGCGTGACAAGGCTTGACAACCTGTCAGCTTGACAGGTGACAGCTTGACAGGTAGCAATGAGTGACACTCTGACATGTGGTGCATTGTTGTCACCTGTCAAGTCAGTCAGTGAGGCGTGACAAGGCTTGACAACCTGTCAGCTTGACAGGTGACAGCTTGACAGTAGACAAGTGAGTGACACTCTGACATGTGGTGCATTGTGTCACCTGTCAAGTCAGTCAGTAGGCGTGACAAGGCTTGACAACCTGTCAGCTTGACAGGTGACAGCTTGACAGGTAGACAAGTGAGTGACACTCTGACATGTGGTGCATTGTTGTCACCTGTCAAGTCAGTCAGTAGGCGTGACAAGGCTTGACAACCTGTCAGCTTGACAGGTGACAGCTTGACAGGTAGACAAGTGAGTGACACTCTGACATGTGGTGCATTGTTGTCACCTGTCAAGTCAGTCAGTGAGGCGTGACAAGGCTTGACAACCTGTCAGCTTGACGGTCAGCTTGACAGGTAGACAAGTGAGTGACACTCTGACATGTGGTGCATTGTTGTCACCTGTCAAGTCAGTCAGTGAGTAAGTGCGTGACAAGGCTTGACAACCTGTCAGCTTGACAGGTGACAGCTTGACAGGTAGACAAGTGAGTGACACTCTGACATGTGGTGCATTGTTGTCACCTGTCAAGTCAGTCAGTGGCGTGACAAGGCTTGACAACCTGTCAGCTTGACAGGTGACAGCTTGACAGGTAGACAAGTGAGTGACACTCTGACATGTGGTGCATTGTTGTCACCTGTCAAGTCAGTCAGTGAGGCGTGACAAGGCTTGACAACCTGTCAGCTTGACAGGTGACAGCTTGACAGGTAGACAAGTGAGTGACACTCTGACATGTGGTGCATTGTTGTCACCTGTCAAGTCAGTCAGTGAGGCGTGACAAGGCTTGACAACCTGTCAGCTTGACAGGTGACAGCTTGACAGGTAGACAAGTGAGTGACACTCTGACATGTGGTGCATTGTTGTCACCTGTCAAGTCAGTCAGTGAGGCGTGACAAGGCTTGACAACCTGTCAGCTTGACAGGTGACAGCTTGACAGGTAGACAAGTGAGTGACACTCTGACATGTGGTGCATTGTTGTCACCTGTCAAGTCAGTCAGTGAGGCGTGACAAGGCTTGACAACCTGTCAGCTTGACAGGTGACAGCTTGACAGGTAGACAAGTGAGTGACACTCTGACATGTGGTGCATTGTTGTCACCTGTCAAGTCAGTCAGTGAGGCGTGACAAGGCTTGACAACCTGTCAGCTTGACAGGTGACAGCTTGACAGGTAGACAAGTGAGTGACACTCTGACATGTGGTGCATTGTTGTCACCTGTCAAGTCAGTCATGAGGCGTGACAAGGCTTGACAACCTGTCAGCTTGACAGGTGACAGCTTGACAGGTAGACAAGTGAGTGACACTCTGACATGTGGTGCATTGTTGTCACCTGTCAAGTCAGTCAGTGAGGCGTGACAAGGCTTGACAACCTGTCAGCTTGACAGGTGACAGCTTGACAGGTAGACAAGTGAGTGACACTCTGACATGTGGTGCATTGTTGTCACCTGTCAAGTCAGTCAGTGAGGCGTGACAAGGCTTGACAACCTGTCAGCTTGACAGGTGACAGCTTGACAGGTAGACAAGTGAGTGACACTCTGACATGTGGTGCATTGTTGTCACCTGTCAAGTCAGTCAGTGAGGCGTGACAAGGCTTGACAACCTGTCAGCTTGACAGGTGACAGCTTGACAGGTAACAGTGAGTGACACTCTGACATGTGGTGCATTGTTGTCACCTGTCAAGTCAGTCAGTGAGGCGTGACAAGGCTTGACAACCTGTCAGCTTGACAGGTGACAGCTTGACAGGTAGACAAGTGAGTGACACTCTGACATGTGGTGCATTGTTGTCACCTGTCAAGTCAGTCAGTGAGGCGTGACAAGGCTTGACACACTGTCAGCTTGACAGGTGACAGCTTGACAGGTAGACAAGTGAGTGACACTCTGACATGTGGTGCATTGTTGTCACCTGTCAAGTCAGTCAGTGAGGCGTGACAAGGCTTGACAACCTGTCAGCTTGACAGGTGACAGCTTGACAGGTAGACAAGTGAGTGACACTCTGACATGTGGTGCATTGTTGTCACCTGTCAAGTCAGTCAGTGAGGCGTGACAAGGCTTGACAACCTGTCAGCTTGACAGGTGACAGCTTGACAGGTAGACAAGTGAGTGACACTCTGACATGTGGTGCATTGTTGTCACCTGTCAAGTCAGTCAGTGAGGCGTGACAAGGCTTGACAACCTGTCAGCTTGACAGGTGACAGCTTGACAGGTAGACAAGTGAGTGACACTCTGACATGTGGTGCATTGTTGTCACCTGTCAAGTCAGTCAGTGAGGCGTGACAAGGCTTGACAACCTGTCAGCTTGACAGGTGACAGCTTGACAGGTAGACAAGTGAGTGACACTCTGACATGTGGTGCATTGTTGTCACCTGTCAAGTCAGTCAGTGAGTAGGGCGTGACAAGGCTTGACAACCTGTCAGCTTGACAGGTGACAGCTTGACAGGTAGACAAGTGAGTGACACTCTGACATGTGGTGCATTGTTGTCACCTGTCAAGTCAGTCAGTGAGGCGTGACAAGGCTTGACAACCTGTCAGCTTGACAGGTGACAGCTTGACAGGTAGACAAGTGAGTGACACTCTGACATGTGGTGCATTGTTGTCACCTGTCAAGTCAGTCAGTGAGGCGTGACAAGGCTTGACAACCTGTCAGCTTGACAGGTGACAGCTTGACAGGTAGACAAGTGAGTGACACTCTGACATGTGGTGCATTGTTGTCACCTGTCAAGTCAGTCAGTGAGGCGTGACAAGGCTTGACAACCTGTCAGCTTGACAGGTGACAGCTTGACAGGTAGACAAGTGAGTGACACTCTGACATGTGGCGCATTGTTGTCACCTGTCAAGTCAGTCAGTGAGGCGTGACAAGGCTTGACAACCTGTCAGCTTGACAGGTGACAGCTTGACAGGTAGACAAGTGAGTGACACTCTGACATGTGGTGCATTGTTGTCACCTGTCAAGTCAGTCAGTGAGGCGTGACAAGGCTTGACAACCTGTCAGCTTGACAGGTGACAGCTTGACAGGTAGACAAGTGAGTGACACTCTGACATGTGGTGCATTGTTGTCACCTGTCAAGTCAGTCAGTGAGGCGTGACAAGGCTTGACAACCTGTCAGCTTGACAGGTGACAGCTTGACAGTAGACAAGTGAGTGACACTCTGACATGTGGTGCATTGTTGTCGCCTGTCAAGTCAGTCAGTGAGGCGTGACAAGGCTTGACAACCTGTCAGCTTGACAGGTGACAGCTTGACAGGTAGACAAGTGAGTGACACTCTGACATGTGGTGCATTGTTGTCACCTGTCAAGTCAGTCAGTGAGGCGTGACAAGGCTTGACAACCTGTCAGCTTGACAGGTGACAGCTTGACAGGTAGACAAGTGAGTGACACTCTGACATGTGGTGCATTGTTGTCACCTGTCAAGTCAGTCAGTGAGGCGTGACAAGGCTTGACAACCTGTCAGCTTGACAGGTGACAGCTTGACAGGTAGACAAGTGAGTGACACTCTGACATGTGGTGCATTGTTGTCACCTGTCAAGTCAGTCAGTGAGGCGTGACAAGGCTTGACAACCTGTCAGCTTGACAGGTGACAGCTTGACAGGTAGACAAGTGAGTGACACTCTGACATGTGGTGCATTGTTGTCACCTGTCAAGTCAGTCAGTGAGGCTTGGCAAGGCTTGACAACCTGTCAGCTTGACAGGTGACAGCTTGACAGGTAGACAAGTGAGTGACACTCTGACATGTGGTGCATTGTTGTCACCTGTCAAGTCAGTCAGTGAGGCGTGACAAGGCTTGACAACCTGTCAGCTTGACAGGTGACAGCTTGACAGGTAGACAAGTGAGTGACACTCTGACATGTGGTGCATTGTTGTCACCTGTCAAGTCAGTCAGTGAGGCGTGACAAGGCTTGACAACCTGTCAGCTTGACAGGTGACAGCTTGACAGGTAGACAAGTGAGTGACACTCTGACATGTGGTGCATTGTTGTCACCTGTCAAGTCAGTCAGTGAGGCGTGACAAGGCTTGACAACCTGTCAGCTTGACAGGTGACAGCTTGACAGGTAGACAAGTGAGTGACACTCTGACATGTGGTGCATTGTTGTCACCTGTCAAGTCAGTCAGTGAGGCGTGACAAGGCTTGACAACCTGTCAGCTTGACAGGTGACAGCTTGACAGGTAGACAAGTGAGTGACACTCTGACATGTGGTGCATTGTTTCACCTGTCAAGTCAGTCAGTGAGGCGTGACAAGGCTTGACAACCTGTCAGCTTGACAGGTGACAGCTTGACAGGTAGACAAGTGAGTGACACTCTGACATGTGGTGCATTGTTGTCACCTGTCAAGTCAGTCAGTGAGGCGTGACAAGGCTTGACAACCTGTCAGCTTGACAGGTGACAGCTTGACAGGTAGACAAGTGAGTGACACTCTGACATGTGGTGCATTGTTGTCACCTGTCAAGTCAGTCAGTGAGGCGTGACAAGGCTTGACAACCTGTCAGCTTGACAGGTGACAGCTTGACAGGTAGACAAGTGAGTGACACTCTGACATGTGGTGCATTGTTGTCACCTGTCAAGTCAGTCAGTGAGGCGTGACAAGGCTTGACAACCTGTCAGCTTGACAGGTGACAGCTTGACAGGTAGACAAGTGAGTGACACTCTGACATGTGGTGCATTGTTGTCACCTGTCAAGTCAGTCAGTGAGGCGTGACAAGGCTTGACAACCTGTCAGCTTGACAGGTGACAGCTTGACAGGTAGACAAGTGAGTGACACTCTGACATGTGGTGCATTGTTGTCACCTGTCAAGTCAGTCAGTGAGGCGTGACAAGGCTTGACAACCTGTCAGCTTGACAGGTGACAGCTTGACAGGTAGACAAGTGAGTGACACTCTGACATGTGGTGCATTGTTGTCACCTGTCAAGTCAGTCAGTGAGGCGTGACAAGGCTTGACAACCTGTCAGCTTGACAGGTGACAGCTTGACAGGTAGACAAGTGAGTGACACTCTGACATGTGGTGCATTGTTGTCACCTGTCAAGTCAGTCAGTGAGGCGTGACAAGGCTTGACAACCTGTCAGCTTGACAGGTGACAGCTTGACAGGTATACAAGTGAGTGACACTCTGACATGTGGTGCATTGTTGTCACCTGTCAAGTCAGTCAGTGAGGCGTGACAAGGCTTGACAACCTGTCAGCTTGACAGGTGACAGCTTGACAGGTAGACAAGTGAGTGACACTCTGACATGTGGTGCATTGTTGTCACCTGTCAAGTCAGTCAGTGAGGCGTGACAAGGCTTGACAACCTGTCAGCTTGACAGGTGACAGCTTGACAGGTAGACAAGTGAGTGACACTCTGACATGTGGTGCATTGTTGTCACCTGTCAAGTCAGTCAGTGAGGCGTGACAAGGCTTGACAACCTGTCAGCTTGACAGGTGACAGCTTGACAGGTAGACAAGTGAGTGACACTCTGACATGTGGTGCATTGTTGTCACCTGTCAAGTCAGTCAGTGAGGCGTGACAAGGCTTGACAACCTTTCAGCTTGACAGGTGACAGCTTGACAGGTAGACAAGTGAGTGACACTCTGACATGTGGTGCATTGTTGTCACCTGTCAAGTCAGTCAGTGAGGCGTGACAAGGCTTGACAACCTGTCAGCTTGACAGGTGACAGCTTGACAGGTAGACAAGTGAGTGACACTCTGACATGTGGTGCATTGTTGTCACCTGTCAAGTCAGTCAGTGAGGCGTGACAAGGCTTGACAACCTGTCAGCTTGACAGGTGACAGCTTGACAGGTAGACAAGTGAGTGACACTCTGACATGTGGTGCAATGTTGTCACCTGTCAAGTCAGTCAGTGAGGCGTGACAAGGCTTGACAACCTGTCAGCTTGACAGGTGACAGCTTGACAGGTAGACAAGTGAGTGACACTCTGACATGTGGTGCATTGTTGTCACCTGTCAAGTCAGTCAGTGAGGCGTGACAAGGCTTGACAACCTGTCAGCTTGACAGGTGACAGCTTGACAGGTAGACAAGTGAGTGACACTCTGACATGTGGTGCATTGTTGTCACCTGTCAAGTCAGTCAGTGAGGCGTGACAAGGCTTGACAACCTGTCAGCTTGACAGGTGACAGCTTGACAGGTAGACAAGTGAGTGACACTCTGACATGTGGTGCATTGTTGTCACCTGTCAAGTCAGTCAGTGAGGCGTGACAAGGCTTGACAACCTGTCAGCTTGACAGGTGACAGCTTGACAGGTAGACAAGTGAGTGACACTCTGACATGTGGTGCATTGTTGTCACCTGTCAAGTCAGTCAGTGAGGCGTGACAAGGCTTGACAACCTGTCAGCTTGACAGGTGACAGCTTGACAGGTAGACAAGTGAGTGACACTCTGACATGTGGTGCATTGTTGTCACCTGTCAAGTCAGTCAGTGAGGCGTGACAAGGCTTGACAACCTGTCAGCTTGACAGGTGACAGCTTGACAGGTAGACAAGTGAGTGACACTCTGACATGTGGTGCATTGTTGTCACCTGTCAAGTCAGTCAGTGAGGCGTGACAAGGCTTGACAACCTGTCAGCTTGACAGGTGACAGCTTGACAGGTAGACAAGTGAGTGACACTCTGACATGTGGTGCATTGTTGTCACCTGTCAAGTCAGTCAGTGAGGCGTGACAAGGCTTGACAACCTGTCAGCTTGACAGGTGACAGCTTGACAGGTAGACAAGTGAGTGACACTCTGACATGTGGTGCATTGTTGTCACCTGTCAAGTCAGTCAGTGAGGCGTGACAAGGCTTGACAACCTGTCAGCTTGACAGGTGACAGCTTGACAGGTAGACAAGTGAGTGACACTCTGACATGTGGTGCATTGTTGTCACCTGTCAAGTCAGTCAGTGAGGCGTGACAAGGCTTGACAACCTGTCAGCTTGACAGGTGACAGCTTGACAGGTAGACAAGTGAGTGACACTCTGACATGTGGTGCATTGTTGTCACCTGTCAAGTCAGTCAGTGAGGCGTGACAAGGCTTGACAACCTGTCAGCTTGACAGGTGACAGCTTGACAGGTAGACAAGTGAGTGACACTCTGACATGTGGTGCATTGTTGTCACCTGTCAAGTCAGTCAGTGAGGCGTGACAAGGCTTGACAACCTGTCAGCTTGACAGGTGACAGCTTGACAGGTAGACAAGTGAGTGACACTCTGACATGTGGTGCATTGTTGTCACCTGTCAAGTCAGTCAGTGAGGCGTGACAAGGCTTGACAACCTGTCAGCTTGACAGGTGACAGCTTGACAGGTAGACAAGTGAGTGACACTCTGACATGTGGTGCATTGTTGTCACCTGTCAAGTCAGTCAGTGAGGCGTGACAAGGCTTGACAACCTGTCAGCTTGACAGGTGACAGCTTGACAGGTAGACAAGTGAGTGACACTCTGACATGTGGTGCATTGTTGTCACCTGTCAAGTCAGTCAGTGAGGCGTGACAAGGCTTGACAACCTGTCAGCTTGACAGGTGACAGCTTGACAGGTAGACAAGTGAGTGACACTCTGACATGTGGTGCATTGTTGTCACCTGTCAAGTCAGTCAGTGAGGCGTGACAAGGCTTGACAACCTGTCAGCTTGACAGGTGACAGCTTGACAGGTAGACAAGTGAGTGACACTCTGACATGTGGTGCATTGTTGTCACCTGTCAAGTCAGTCAGTGAGGCGTGACAAGGCTTGACAACCTGTCAGCTTGACAGGTGACAGCTTGACAGGTAGACAAGTGAGTGACACTCTGACATGTGGTGCATTGTTGTCACCTGTCAAGTCAGTCAGTGAGGCGTGACAAGGCTTGACAACCTGTCAGCTTGACAGGTGACAGCTTGACAGGTAGACAAGTGAGTGACACTCTGACATGTGGTGCATTGTTGTCACCTGTCAAGTCAGTCAGTGAGGCGTGACAAGGCTTGACAACCTGTCAGCTTGACAGGTGACAGCTTGACAGGTAGACAAGTGAGTGACACTCTGACATGTGGTGCATTGTTGTCACCTGTCAAGTCAGTCAGTGAGGCGTGACAAGGCTTGACAACCTGTCAGCTTGACAGGTGACAGCTTGACAGGTAGACAAGTGAGTGACACTCTGACATGTGGTGCATTGTTGTCACCTGTCAAGTCAGTCAGTGAGGCGTGACAAGGCTTGACAACCTGTCAGCTTGACAGGTGACAGCTTGACAGGTAGACAAGTGAGTGACACTCTGACATGTGGTGCATTGTTGTCACCTGTCAAGTCAGTCAGTGAGGCGTGACAAGGCTTGACAACCTGTCAGCTTGACAGGTGACAGCTTGACAGGTAGACAAGTGAGTGACACTCTGACATGTGGTGCATTGTTGTCACCTGTCAAGTCAGTCAGTGAGGCGTGACAAGGCTTGACAACCTGTCAGCTTGACAGGTGACAGCTTGACAGGTAGACAAGTGAGTGACACTCTGACATGTGGTGCATTGTTGTCACCTGTCAAGTCAGTCAGTGAGGCGTGACAAGGCTTGACAACCTGTCAGCTTGACAGGTGACAGCTTGACAGGTAGACAAGTGAGTGACACTCTGACATGTGGTGCATTGTTGTCACCTGTCAAGTCAGTCAGTGAGGCGTGACAAGGCTTGACAACCTGTCAGCTTGACAGGTGACAGCTTGACAGGTAGACAAGTGAGTGACACTCTGACATGTGGTGCATTGTTGTCACCTGTCAAGTCAGTCAGTGAGGCGTGACAAGGCTTGACAACCTGTCAGCTTGACAGGTGACAGCTTGACAGGTAGACAAGTGAGTGACACTCTGACATGTGGTGCATTGTTGTCACCTGTCAAGTCAGTCAGTGAGGCGTGACAAGGCTTGACAACCTGTCAGCTTGACAGGTGACAGCTTGACAGGTAGACAAGTGAGTGACACTCTGACATGTGGTGCATTGTTGTCACCTGTCAAGTCAGTCAGTGAGGCGTGACAAGGCTTGACAACCTGTCAGCTTGACAGGTGACAGCTTGACAGGTAGACAAGTGAGTGACACTCTGACATGTGGTGCATTGTTGTCACCTGTCAAGTCAGTCAGTGAGGCGTGACAAGGCTTGACAACCTGTCAGCTTGACAGGTGACAGCTTGACAGGTAGACAAGTGAGTGACACTCTGACATGTGGTGCATTGTTGTCACCTGTCAAGTCAGTCAGTGAGGCGTGACAAGGCTTGACAACCTGTCAGCTTGACAGGTGACAGCTTGACAGGTAGACAAGTGAGTGACACTCTGACATGTGGTGCATTGTTGTCACCTGTCAAGTCAGTCAGTGAGGCGTGACAAGGCTTGACAACCTGTCAGCTTGACAGGTGACAGCTTGACAGGTAGACAAGTGAGTGACACTCTGACATGTGGTGCATTGTTGTCACCTGTCAAGTCAGTCAGTGAGGCGTGACAAGGCTTGACAACCTGTCAGCTTGACAGGTGACAGCTTGACAGGTAGACAAGTGAGTGACACTCTGACATGTGGTGCATTGTTGTCACCTGTCAAGTCAGTCAGTGAGGCGTGACAAGGCTTGACAACCTGTCAGCTTGACAGGTGACAGCTTGACAGGTAGACAAGTGAGTGACACTCTGACATGTGGTGCATTGTTGTCACCTGTCAAGTCAGTCAGTGAGGCGTGACAAGGCTTGACAACCTGTCAGCTTGACAGGTGACAGCTTGACAGGTAGACAAGTGAGTGACACTCTGACATGTGGTGCATTGTTGTCACCTGTCAAGTCAGTCAGTGAGGCGTGACAAGGCTTGACAACCTGTCAGCTTGACAGGTGACAGCTTGACAGGTAGACAAGTGAGTGACACTCTGACATGTGGTGCATTGTTGTCACCTGTCAAGTCAGTCAGTGAGGCGTGACAAGGCTTGACAACCTGTCAGCTTGACAGGTGACAGCTTGACAGGTAGACAAGTGAGTGACACTCTGACATGTGGTGCATTGTTGTCACCTGTCAAGTCAGTCAGTGAGGCGTGACAAGGCTTGACAACCTGTCAGCTTGACAGGTGACAGCTTGACAGGTAGACAAGTGAGTGACACTCTGACATGTGGTGCATTGTTGTCACCTGTCAAGTCAGTCAGTGAGGCGTGACAAGGCTTGACAACCTGTCAGCTTGACAGGTGACAGCTTGACAGGTAGACAAGTGAGTGACACTCTGACATGTGGTGCATTGTTGTCACCTGTCAAGTCAGTCAGTGAGGCGTGACAAGGCTTGACAACCTGTCAGCTTGACAGGTGACAGCTTGACAGGTAGACAAGTGAGTGACACTCTGACATGTGGTGCATTGTTGTCACCTGTCAAGTCAGTCAGTGAGGCGTGACAAGGCTTGACAACCTGTCAGCTTGACAGGTGACAGCTTGACAGGTAGACAAGTGAGTGACACTCTGACATGTGGTGCATTGTTGTCACCTGTCAAGTCAGTCAGTGAGGCGTGACAAGGCTTGACAACCTGTCAGCTTGACAGGTGACAGCTTGACAGGTAGACAAGTGAGTGACACTCTGACATGTGGTGCATTGTTGTCACCTGTCAAGTCAGTCAGTGAGGCGTGACAAGGCTTGACAACCTGTCAGCTTGACAGGTGACAGCTTGACAGGTAGACAAGTGAGTGACACTCTGACATGTGGTGCATTGTTGTCACCTGTCAAGTCAGTCAGTGAGGCGTGACAAGGCTTGACAACCTGTCAGCTTGACAGGTGACAGCTTGACAGGTAGACAAGTGAGTGACACTCTGACATGTGGTGCATTGTTGTCACCTGTCAAGTCAGTCAGTGAGGCGTGACAAGGCTTGACAACCTGTCAGCTTGACAGGTGACAGCTTGACAGGTAGACAAGTGAGTGACACTCTGACATGTGGTGCATTGTTGTCACCTGTCAAGTCAGTCAGTGAGGCGTGACAAGGCTTGACAACCTGTCAGCTTGACAGGTGACAGCTTGACAGGTAGACAAGTGAGTGACACTCTGACATGTGGTGCATTGTTGTCACCTGTCAAGTCAGTCAGTGAGGCGTGACAAGGCTTGACAACCTGTCAGCTTGACAGGTGACAGCTTGACAGGTAGACAAGTGAGTGACACTCTGACATGTGGTGCATTGTTGTCACCTGTCAAGTCAGTCAGTGAGGCGTGACAAGGCTTGACAACCTGTCAGCTTGACAGGTGACAGCTTGACAGGTAGACAAGTGAGTGACACTCTGACATGTGGTGCATTGTTGTCACCTGTCAAGTCAGTCAGTGAGGCGTGACAAGGCTTGACAACCTGTCAGCTTGACAGGTGACAGCTTGACAGGTAGACAAGTGAGTGACACTCTGACATGTGGTGCATTGTTGTCACCTGTCAAGTCAGTCAGTGAGGCGTGACAAGGCTTGACAACCTGTCAGCTTGACAGGTGACAGCTTGACAGGTAGACAAGTGAGTGACACTCTGACATGTGGTGCATTGTTGTCACCTGTCAAGTCAGTCAGTGAGGCGTGACAAGGCTTGACAACCTGTCAGCTTGACAGGTGACAGCTTGACAGGTAGACAAGTGAGTGACACTCTGACATGTGGTGCATTGTTGTCACCTGTCAAGTCAGTCAGTGAGGCGTGACAAGGCTTGACAACCTGTCAGCTTGACAGGTGACAGCTTGACAGGTAGACAAGTGAGTGACACTCTGACATGTGGTGCATTGTTGTCACCTGTCAAGTCAGTCAGTGAGGCGTGACAAGGCTTGACAACCTGTCAGCTTGACAGGTGACAGCTTGACAGGTAGACAAGTGAGTGACACTCTGACATGTGGTGCATTGTTGTCACCTGTCAAGTCAGTCAGTGAGGCGTGACAAGGCTTGACAACCTGTCAGCTTGACAGGTGACAGCTTGACAGGTAGACAAGTGAGTGACACTCTGACATGTGGTGCATTGTTGTCACCTGTCAAGTCAGTCAGTGAGGCGTGACAAGGCTTGACAACCTGTCAGCTTGACAGGTGACAGCTTGACAGGTAGACAAGTGAGTGACACTCTGACATGTGGTGCATTGTTGTCACCTGTCAAGTCAGTCAGTGAGGCGTGACAAGGCTTGACAACCTGTCAGCTTGACAGGTGACAGCTTGACAGGTAGACAAGTGAGTGACACTCTGACATGTGGTGCATTGTTGTCACCTGTCAAGTCAGTCAGTGAGGCGTGACAAGGCTTGACAACCTGTCAGCTTGACAGGTGACAGCTTGACAGGTAGACAAGTGAGTGACACTCTGACATGTGGTGCATTGTTGTCACCTGTCAAGTCAGTCAGTGAGGCGTGACAAGGCTTGACAACCTGTCAGCTTGACAGGTGACAGCTTGACAGGTAGACAAGTGAGTGACACTCTGACATGTGGTGCATTGTTGTCACCTGTCAAGTCAGTCAGTGAGGCGTGACAAGGCTTGACAACCTGTCAGCTTGACAGGTGACAGCTTGACAGGTAGACAAGTGAGTGACACTCTGACATGTGGTGCATTGTTGTCACCTGTCAAGTCAGTCAGTGAGGCGTGACAAGGCTTGACAACCTGTCAGCTTGACAGGTGACAGCTTGACAGGTAGACAAGTGAGTGACACTCTGACATGTGGTGCATTGTTGTCACCTGTCAAGTCAGTCAGTGAGGCGTGACAAGGCTTGACAACCTGTCAGCTTGACAGGTGACAGCTTGACAGGTAGACAAGTGAGTGACACTCTGACATGTGGTGCATTGTTGTCACCTGTCAAGTCAGTCAGTGAGGCGTGACAAGGCTTGACAACCTGTCAGCTTGACAGGTGACAGCTTGACAGGTAGACAAGTGAGTGACACTCTGACATGTGGTGCATTGTTGTCACCTGTCAAGTCAGTCAGTGAGGCGTGACAAGGCTTGACAACCTGTCAGCTTGACAGGTGACAGCTTGACAGGTAGACAAGTGAGTGACACTCTGACATGTGGTGCATTGTTGTCACCTGTCAAGTCAGTCAGTGAGGCGTGACAAGGCTTGACAACCTGTCAGCTTGACAGGTGACAGCTTGACAGGTAGACAAGTGAGTGACACTCTGACATGTGGTGCATTGTTGTCACCTGTCAAGTCAGTCAGTGAGGCGTGACAAGGCTTGACAACCTGTCAGCTTGACAGGTGACAGCTTGACAGGTAGACAAGTGAGTGACACTCTGACATGTGGTGCATTGTTGTCACCTGTCAAGTCAGTCAGTGAGGCGTGACAAGGCTTGACAACCTGTCAGCTTGACAGGTGACAGCTTGACAGGTAGACAAGTGAGTGACACTCTGACATGTGGTGCATTGTTGTCACCTGTCAAGTCAGTCAGTGAGGCGTGACAAGGCTTGACAACCTGTCAGCTTGACAGGTGACAGCTTGACAGGTAGACAAGTGAGTGACACTCTGACATGTGGTGCATTGTTGTCACCTGTCAAGTCAGTCAGTGAGGCGTGACAAGGCTTGACAACCTGTCAGCTTGACAGGTGACAGCTTGACAGGTAGACAAGTGAGTGACACTCTGACATGTGGTGCATTGTTGTCACCTGTCAAGTCAGTCAGTGAGGCGTGACAAGGCTTGACAACCTGTCAGCTTGACAGGTGACAGCTTGACAGGTAGACAAGTGAGTGACACTCTGACATGTGGTGCATTGTTGTCACCTGTCAAGTCAGTCAGTGAGGCGTGACAAGGCTTGACAACCTGTCAGCTTGACAGGTGACAGCTTGACAGGTAGACAAGTGAGTGACACTCTGACATGTGGTGCATTGTTGTCACCTGTCAAGTCAGTCAGTGAGGCGTGACAAGGCTTGACAACCTGTCAGCTTGACAGGTGACAGCTTGACAGGTAGACAAGTGAGTGACACTCTGACATGTGGTGCATTGTTGTCACCTGTCAAGTCAGTCAGTGAGGCGTGACAAGGCTTGACAACCTGTCAGCTTGACAGGTGACAGCTTGACAGGTAGACAAGTGAGTGACACTCTGACATGTGGTGCATTGTTGTCACCTGTCAAGTCAGTCAGTGAGGCGTGACAAGGCTTGACAACCTGTCAGCTTGACAGGTGACAGCTTGACAGGTAGACAAGTGAGTGACACTCTGACATGTGGTGCATTGTTGTCACCTGTCAAGTCAGTCAGTGAGGCGTGACAAGGCTTGACAACCTGTCAGCTTGACAGGTGACAGCTTGACAGGTAGACAAGTGAGTGACACTCTGACATGTGGTGCATTGTTGTCACCTGTCAAGTCAGTCAGTGAGGCGTGACAAGGCTTGACAACCTGTCAGCTTGACAGGTGACAGCTTGACAGGTAGACAAGTGAGTGACACTCTGACATGTGGTGCATTGTTGTCACCTGTCAAGTCAGTCAGTGAGGCGTGACAAGGCTTGACAACCTGTCAGCTTGACAGGTGACAGCTTGACAGGTAGACAAGTGAGTGACACTCTGACATGTGGTGCATTGTTGTCACCTGTCAAGTCAGTCAGTGAGGCGTGACAAGGCTTGACAACCTGTCAGCTTGACAGGTGACAGCTTGACAGGTAGACAAGTGAGTGACACTCTGACATGTGGTGCATTGTTGTCACCTGTCAAGTCAGTCAGTGAGGCGTGACAAGGCTTGACAACCTGTCAGCTTGACAGGTGACAGCTTGACAGGTAGACAAGTGAGTGACACTCTGACATGTGGTGCATTGTTGTCACCTGTCAAGTCAGTCAGTGAGGCGTGACAAGGCTTGACAACCTGTCAGCTTGACAGGTGACAGCTTGACAGGTAGACAAGTGAGTGACACTCTGACATGTGGTGCATTGTTGTCACCTGTCAAGTCAGTCAGTGAGGCGTGACAAGGCTTGACAACCTGTCAGCTTGACAGGTGACAGCTTGACAGGTAGACAAGTGAGTGACACTCTGACATGTGGTGCATTGTTGTCACCTGTCAAGTCAGTCAGTGAGGCGTGACAAGGCTTGACAACCTGTCAGCTTGACAGGTGACAGCTTGACAGGTAGACAAGTGAGTGACACTCTGACATGTGGTGCATTGTTGTCACCTGTCAAGTCAGTCAGTGAGGCGTGACAAGGCTTGACAACCTGTCAGCTTGACAGGTGACAGCTTGACAGGTAGACAAGTGAGTGACACTCTGACATGTGGTGCATTGTTGTCACCTGTCAAGTCAGTCAGTGAGGCGTGACAAGGCTTGACAACCTGTCAGCTTGACAGGTGACAGCTTGACAGGTAGACAAGTGAGTGACACTCTGACATGTGGTGCATTGTTGTCACCTGTCAAGTCAGTCAGTGAGGCGTGACAAGGCTTGACAACCTGTCAGCTTGACAGGTGACAGCTTGACAGGTAGACAAGTGAGTGACACTCTGACATGTGGTGCATTGTTGTCACCTGTCAAGTCAGTCAGTGAGGCGTGACAAGGCTTGACAACCTGTCAGCTTGACAGGTGACAGCTTGACAGGTAGACAAGTGAGTGACACTCTGACATGTGGTGCATTGTTGTCACCTGTCAAGTCAGTCAGTGAGGCGTGACAAGGCTTGACAACCTGTCAGCTTGACAGGTGACAGCTTGACAGGTAGACAAGTGAGTGACACTCTGACATGTGGTGCATTGTTGTCACCTGTCAAGTCAGTCAGTGAGGCGTGACAAGGCTTGACAACCTGTCAGCTTGACAGGTGACAGCTTGACAGGTAGACAAGTGAGTGACACTCTGACATGTGGTGCATTGTTGTCACCTGTCAAGTCAGTCAGTGAGGCGTGACAAGGCTTGACAACCTGTCAGCTTGACAGGTGACAGCTTGACAGGTAGACAAGTGAGTGACACTCTGACATGTGGTGCATTGTTGTCACCTGTCAAGTCAGTCAGTGAGGCGTGACAAGGCTTGACAACCTGTCAGCTTGACAGGTGACAGCTTGACAGGTAGACAAGTGAGTGACACTCTGACATGTGGTGCATTGTTGTCACCTGTCAAGTCAGTCAGTGAGGCGTGACAAGGCTTGACAACCTGTCAGCTTGACAGGTGACAGCTTGACAGGTAGACAAGTGAGTGACACTCTGACATGTGGTGCATTGTTGTCACCTGTCAAGTCAGTCAGTGAGGCGTGACAAGGCTTGACAACCTGTCAGCTTGACAGGTGACAGCTTGACAGGTAGACAAGTGAGTGACACTCTGACATGTGGTGCATTGTTGTCACCTGTCAAGTCAGTCAGTGAGGCGTGACAAGGCTTGACAACCTGTCAGCTTGACAGGTGACAGCTTGACAGGTAGACAAGTGAGTGACACTCTGACATGTGGTGCATTGTTGTCACCTGTCAAGTCAGTCAGTGAGGCGTGACAAGGCTTGACAACCTGTCAGCTTGACAGGTGACAGCTTGACAGGTAGACAAGTGAGTGACACTCTGACATGTGGTGCATTGTTGTCACCTGTCAAGTCAGTCAGTGAGGCGTGACAAGGCTTGACAACCTGTCAGCTTGACAGGTGACAGCTTGACAGGTAGACAAGTGAGTGACACTCTGACATGTGGTGCATTGTTGTCACCTGTCAAGTCAGTCAGTGAGGCGTGACAAGGCTTGACAACCTGTCAGCTTGACAGGTGACAGCTTGACAGGTAGACAAGTGAGTGACACTCTGACATGTGGTGCATTGTTGTCACCTGTCAAGTCAGTCAGTGAGGCGTGACAAGGCTTGACAACCTGTCAGCTTGACAGGTGACAGCTTGACAGGTAGACAAGTGAGTGACACTCTGACATGTGGTGCATTGTTGTCACCTGTCAAGTCAGTCAGTGAGGCGTGACAAGGCTTGACAACCTGTCAGCTTGACAGGTGACAGCTTGACAGGTAGACAAGTGAGTGACACTCTGACATGTGGTGCATTGTTGTCACCTGTCAAGTCAGTCAGTGAGGCGTGACAAGGCTTGACAACCTGTCAGCTTGACAGGTGACAGCTTGACAGGTAGACAAGTGAGTGACACTCTGACATGTGGTGCATTGTTGTCACCTGTCAAGTCAGTCAGTGAGGCGTGACAAGGCTTGACAACCTGTCAGCTTGACAGGTGACAGCTTGACAGGTAGACAAGTGAGTGACACTCTGACATGTGGTGCATTGTTGTCACCTGTCAAGTCAGTCAGTGAGGCGTGACAAGGCTTGACAACCTGTCAGCTTGACAGGTGACAGCTTGACAGGTAGACAAGTGAGTGACACTCTGACATGTGGTGCATTGTTGTCACCTGTCAAGTCAGTCAGTGAGGCGTGACAAGGCTTGACAACCTGTCAGCTTGACAGGTGACAGCTTGACAGGTAGACAAGTGAGTGACACTCTGACATGTGGTGCATTGTTGTCACCTGTCAAGTCAGTCAGTGAGGCGTGACAAGGCTTGACAACCTGTCAGCTTGACAGGTGACAGCTTGACAGGTAGACAAGTGAGTGACACTCTGACATGTGGTGCATTGTTGTCACCTGTCAAGTCAGTCAGTGAGGCGTGACAAGGCTTGACAACCTGTCAGCTTGACAGGTGACAGCTTGACAGGTAGACAAGTGAGTGACACTCTGACATGTGGTGCATTGTTGTCACCTGTCAAGTCAGTCAGTGAGGCGTGACAAGGCTTGACAACCTGTCAGCTTGACAGGTGACAGCTTGACAGGTAGACAAGTGAGTGACACTCTGACATGTGGTGCATTGTTGTCACCTGTCAAGTCAGTCAGTGAGGCGTGACAAGGCTTGACAACCTGTCAGCTTGACAGGTGACAGCTTGACAGGTAGACAAGTGAGTGACACTCTGACATGTGGTGCATTGTTGTCACCTGTCAAGTCAGTCAGTGAGGCGTGACAAGGCTTGACAACCTGTCAGCTTGACAGGTGACAGCTTGACAGGTAGACAAGTGAGTGACACTCTGACATGTGGTGCATTGTTGTCACCTGTCAAGTCAGTCAGTGAGGCGTGACAAGGCTTGACAACCTGTCAGCTTGACAGGTGACAGCTTGACAGGTAGACAAGTGAGTGACACTCTGACATGTGGTGCATTGTTGTCACCTGTCAAGTCAGTCAGTGAGGCGTGACAAGGCTTGACAACCTGTCAGCTTGACAGGTGACAGCTTGACAGGTAGACAAGTGAGTGACACTCTGACATGTGGTGCATTGTTGTCACCTGTCAAGTCAGTCAGTGAGGCGTGACAAGGCTTGACAACCTGTCAGCTTGACAGGTGACAGCTTGACAGGTAGACAAGTGAGTGACACTCTGACATGTGGTGCATTGTTGTCACCTGTCAAGTCAGTCAGTGAGGCGTGACAAGGCTTGACAACCTGTCAGCTTGACAGGTGACAGCTTGACAGGTAGACAAGTGAGTGACACTCTGACATGTGGTGCATTGTTGTCACCTGTCAAGTCAGTCAGTGAGGCGTGACAAGGCTTGACAACCTGTCAGCTTGACAGGTGACAGCTTGACAGGTAGACAAGTGAGTGACACTCTGACATGTGGTGCATTGTTGTCACCTGTCAAGTCAGTCAGTGAGGCGTGACAAGGCTTGACAACCTGTCAGCTTGACAGGTGACAGCTTGACAGGTAGACAAGTGAGTGACACTCTGACATGTGGTGCATTGTTGTCACCTGTCAAGTCAGTCAGTGAGGCGTGACAAGGCTTGACAACCTGTCAGCTTGACAGGTGACAGCTTGACAGGTAGACAAGTGAGTGACACTCTGACATGTGGTGCATTGTTGTCACCTGTCAAGTCAGTCAGTGAGGCGTGACAAGGCTTGACAACCTGTCAGCTTGACAGGTGACAGCTTGACAGGTAGACAAGTGAGTGACACTCTGACATGTGGTGCATTGTTGTCACCTGTCAAGTCAGTCAGTGAGGCGTGACAAGGCTTGACAACCTGTCAGCTTGACAGGTGACAGCTTGACAGGTAGACAAGTGAGTGACACTCTGACATGTGGTGCATTGTTGTCACCTGTCAAGTCAGTCAGTGAGGCGTGACAAGGCTTGACAACCTGTCAGCTTGACAGGTGACAGCTTGACAGGTAGACAAGTGAGTGACACTCTGACATGTGGTGCATTGTTGTCACCTGTCAAGTCAGTCAGTGAGGCGTGACAAGGCTTGACAACCTGTCAGCTTGACAGGTGACAGCTTGACAGGTAGACAAGTGAGTGACACTCTGACATGTGGTGCATTGTTGTCACCTGTCAAGTCAGTCAGTGAGGCGTGACAAGGCTTGACAACCTGTCAGCTTGACAGGTGACAGCTTGACAGGTAGACAAGTGAGTGACACTCTGACATGTGGTGCATTGTTGTCACCTGTCAAGTCAGTCAGTGAGGCGTGACAAGGCTTGACAACCTGTCAGCTTGACAGGTGACAGCTTGACAGGTAGACAAGTGAGTGACACTCTGACATGTGGTGCATTGTTGTCACCTGTCAAGTCAGTCAGTGAGGCGTGACAAGGCTTGACAACCTGTCAGCTTGACAGGTGACAGCTTGACAGGTAGACAAGTGAGTGACACTCTGACATGTGGTGCATTGTTGTCACCTGTCAAGTCAGTCAGTGAGGCGTGACAAGGCTTGACAACCTGTCAGCTTGACAGGTGACAGCTTGACAGGTAGACAAGTGAGTGACACTCTGACATGTGGTGCATTGTTGTCACCTGTCAAGTCAGTCAGTGAGGCGTGACAAGGCTTGACAACCTGTCAGCTTGACAGGTGACAGCTTGACAGGTAGACAAGTGAGTGACACTCTGACATGTGGTGCATTGTTGTCACCTGTCAAGTCAGTCAGTGAGGCGTGACAAGGCTTGACAACCTGTCAGCTTGACAGGTGACAGCTTGACAGGTAGACAAGTGAGTGACACTCTGACATGTGGTGCATTGTTGTCACCTGTCAAGTCAGTCAGTGAGGCGTGACAAGGCTTGACAACCTGTCAGCTTGACAGGTGACAGCTTGACAGGTAGACAAGTGAGTGACACTCTGACATGTGGTGCATTGTTGTCACCTGTCAAGTCAGTCAGTGAGGCGTGACAAGGCTTGACAACCTGTCAGCTTGACAGGTGACAGCTTGACAGGTAGACAAGTGAGTGACACTCTGACATGTGGTGCATTGTTGTCACCTGTCAAGTCAGTCAGTGAGGCGTGACAAGGCTTGACAACCTGTCAGCTTGACAGGTGACAGCTTGACAGGTAGACAAGTGAGTGACACTCTGACATGTGGTGCATTGTTGTCACCTGTCAAGTCAGTCAGTGAGGCGTGACAAGGCTTGACAACCTGTCAGCTTGACAGGTGACAGCTTGACAGGTAGACAAGTGAGTGACACTCTGACATGTGGTGCATTGTTGTCACCTGTCAAGTCAGTCAGTGAGGCGTGACAAGGCTTGACAACCTGTCAGCTTGACAGGTGACAGCTTGACAGGTAGACAAGTGAGTGACACTCTGACATGTGGTGCATTGTTGTCACCTGTCAAGTCAGTCAGTGAGGCGTGACAAGGCTTGACAACCTGTCAGCTTGACAGGTGACAGCTTGACAGGTAGACAAGTGAGTGACACTCTGACATGTGGTGCATTGTTGTCACCTGTCAAGTCAGTCAGTGAGGCGTGACAAGGCTTGACAACCTGTCAGCTTGACAGGTGACAGCTTGACAGGTAGACAAGTGAGTGACACTCTGACATGTGGTGCATTGTTGTCACCTGTCAAGTCAGTCAGTGAGGCGTGACAAGGCTTGACAACCTGTCAGCTTGACAGGTGACAGCTTGACAGGTAGACAAGTGAGTGACACTCTGACATGTGGTGCATTGTTGTCACCTGTCAAGTCAGTCAGTGAGGCGTGACAAGGCTTGACAACCTGTCAGCTTGACAGGTGACAGCTTGACAGGTAGACAAGTGAGTGACACTCTGACATGTGGTGCATTGTTGTCACCTGTCAAGTCAGTCAGTGAGGCGTGACAAGGCTTGACAACCTGTCAGCTTGACAGGTGACAGCTTGACAGGTAGACAAGTGAGTGACACTCTGACATGTGGTGCATTGTTGTCACCTGTCAAGTCAGTCAGTGAGGCGTGACAAGGCTTGACAACCTGTCAGCTTGACAGGTGACAGCTTGACAGGTAGACAAGTGAGTGACACTCTGACATGTGGTGCATTGTTGTCACCTGTCAAGTCAGTCAGTGAGGCGTGACAAGGCTTGACAACCTGTCAGCTTGACAGGTGACAGCTTGACAGGTAGACAAGTGAGTGACACTCTGACATGTGGTGCATTGTTGTCACCTGTCAAGTCAGTCAGTGAGGCGTGACAAGGCTTGACAACCTGTCAGCTTGACAGGTGACAGCTTGACAGGTAGACAAGTGAGTGACACTCTGACATGTGGTGCATTGTTGTCACCTGTCAAGTCAGTCAGTGAGGCGTGACAAGGCTTGACAACCTGTCAGCTTGACAGGTGACAGCTTGACAGGTAGACAAGTGAGTGACACTCTGACATGTGGTGCATTGTTGTCACCTGTCAAGTCAGTCAGTGAGGCGTGACAAGGCTTGACAACCTGTCAGCTTGACAGGTGACAGCTTGACAGGTAGACAAGTGAGTGACACTCTGACATGTGGTGCATTGTTGTCACCTGTCAAGTCAGTCAGTGAGGCGTGACAAGGCTTGACAACCTGTCAGCTTGACAGGTGACAGCTTGACAGGTAGACAAGTGAGTGACACTCTGACATGTGGTGCATTGTTGTCACCTGTCAAGTCAGTCAGTGAGGCGTGACAAGGCTTGACAACCTGTCAGCTTGACAGGTGACAGCTTGACAGGTAGACAAGTGAGTGACACTCTGACATGTGGTGCATTGTTGTCACCTGTCAAGTCAGTCAGTGAGGCGTGACAAGGCTTGACAACCTGTCAGCTTGACAGGTGACAGCTTGACAGGTAGACAAGTGAGTGACACTCTGACATGTGGTGCATTGTTGTCACCTGTCAAGTCAGTCAGTGAGGCGTGACAAGGCTTGACAACCTGTCAGCTTGACAGGTGACAGCTTGACAGGTAGACAAGTGAGTGACACTCTGACATGTGGTGCATTGTTGTCACCTGTCAAGTCAGTCAGTGAGGCGTGACAAGGCTTGACAACCTGTCAGCTTGACAGGTGACAGCTTGACAGGTAGACAAGTGAGTGACACTCTGACATGTGGTGCATTGTTGTCACCTGTCAAGTCAGTCAGTGAGGCGTGACAAGGCTTGACAACCTGTCAGCTTGACAGGTGACAGCTTGACAGGTAGACAAGTGAGTGACACTCTGACATGTGGTGCATTGTTGTCACCTGTCAAGTCAGTCAGTGAGGCGTGACAAGGCTTGACAACCTGTCAGCTTGACAGGTGACAGCTTGACAGGTAGACAAGTGAGTGACACTCTGACATGTGGTGCATTGTTGTCACCTGTCAAGTCAGTCAGTGAGGCGTGACAAGGCTTGACAACCTGTCAGCTTGACAGGTGACAGCTTGACAGGTAGACAAGTGAGTGACACTCTGACATGTGGTGCATTGTTGTCACCTGTCAAGTCAGTCAGTGAGGCGTGACAAGGCTTGACAACCTGTCAGCTTGACAGGTGACAGCTTGACAGGTAGACAAGTGAGTGACACTCTGACATGTGGTGCATTGTTGTCACCTGTCAAGTCAGTCAGTGAGGCGTGACAAGGCTTGACAACCTGTCAGCTTGACAGGTGACAGCTTGACAGGTAGACAAGTGAGTGACACTCTGACATGTGGTGCATTGTTGTCACCTGTCAAGTCAGTCAGTGAGGCGTGACAAGGCTTGACAACCTGTCAGCTTGACAGGTGACAGCTTGACAGGTAGACAAGTGAGTGACACTCTGACATGTGGTGCATTGTTGTCACCTGTCAAGTCAGTCAGTGAGGCGTGACAAGGCTTGACAACCTGTCAGCTTGACAGGTGACAGCTTGACAGGTAGACAAGTGAGTGACACTCTGACATGTGGTGCATTGTTGTCACCTGTCAAGTCAGTCAGTGAGGCGTGACAAGGCTTGACAACCTGTCAGCTTGACAGGTGACAGCTTGACAGGTAGACAAGTGAGTGACACTCTGACATGTGGTGCATTGTTGTCACCTGTCAAGTCAGTCAGTGAGGCGTGACAAGGCTTGACAACCTGTCAGCTTGACAGGTGACAGCTTGACAGGTAGACAAGTGAGTGACACTCTGACATGTGGTGCATTGTTGTCACCTGTCAAGTCAGTCAGTGAGGCGTGACAAGGCTTGACAACCTGTCAGCTTGACAGGTGACAGCTTGACAGGTAGACAAGTGAGTGACACTCTGACATGTGGTGCATTGTTGTCACCTGTCAAGTCAGTCAGTGAGGCGTGACAAGGCTTGACAACCTGTCAGCTTGACAGGTGACAGCTTGACAGGTAGACAAGTGAGTGACACTCTGACATGTGGTGCATTGTTGTCACCTGTCAAGTCAGTCAGTGAGGCGTGACAAGGCTTGACAACCTGTCAGCTTGACAGGTGACAGCTTGACAGGTAGACAAGTGAGTGACACTCTGACATGTGGTGCATTGTTGTCACCTGTCAAGTCAGTCAGTGAGGCGTGACAAGGCTTGACAACCTGTCAGCTTGACAGGTGACAGCTTGACAGGTAGACAAGTGAGTGACACTCTGACATGTGGTGCATTGTTGTCACCTGTCAAGTCAGTCAGTGAGGCGTGACAAGGCTTGACAACCTGTCAGCTTGACAGGTGACAGCTTGACAGGTAGACAAGTGAGTGACACTCTGACATGTGGTGCATTGTTGTCACCTGTCAAGTCAGTCAGTGAGGCGTGACAAGGCTTGACAACCTGTCAGCTTGACAGGTGACAGCTTGACAGGTAGACAAGTGAGTGACACTCTGACATGTGGTGCATTGTTGTCACCTGTCAAGTCAGTCAGTGAGGCGTGACAAGGCTTGACAACCTGTCAGCTTGACAGGTGACAGCTTGACAGGTAGACAAGTGAGTGACACTCTGACATGTGGTGCATTGTTGTCACCTGTCAAGTCAGTCAGTGAGGCGTGACAAGGCTTGACAACCTGTCAGCTTGACAGGTGACAGCTTGACAGGTAGACAAGTGAGTGACACTCTGACATGTGGTGCATTGTTGTCACCTGTCAAGTCAGTCAGTGAGGCGTGACAAGGCTTGACAACCTGTCAGCTTGACAGGTGACAGCTTGACAGGTAGACAAGTGAGTGACACTCTGACATGTGGTGCATTGTTGTCACCTGTCAAGTCAGTCAGTGAGGCGTGACAAGGCTTGACAACCTGTCAGCTTGACAGGTGACAGCTTGACAGGTAGACAAGTGAGTGACACTCTGACATGTGGTGCATTGTTGTCACCTGTCAAGTCAGTCAGTGAGGCGTGACAAGGCTTGACAACCTGTCAGCTTGACAGGTGACAGCTTGACAGGTAGACAAGTGAGTGACACTCTGACATGTGGTGCATTGTTGTCACCTGTCAAGTCAGTCAGTGAGGCGTGACAAGGCTTGACAACCTGTCAGCTTGACAGGTGACAGCTTGACAGGTAGACAAGTGAGTGACACTCTGACATGTGGTGCATTGTTGTCACCTGTCAAGTCAGTCAGTGAGGCGTGACAAGGCTTGACAACCTGTCAGCTTGACAGGTGACAGCTTGACAGGTAGACAAGTGAGTGACACTCTGACATGTGGTGCATTGTTGTCACCTGTCAAGTCAGTCAGTGAGGCGTGACAAGGCTTGACAACCTGTCAGCTTGACAGGTGACAGCTTGACAGGTAGACAAGTGAGTGACACTCTGACATGTGGTGCATTGTTGTCACCTGTCAAGTCAGTCAGTGAGGCGTGACAAGGCTTGACAACCTGTCAGCTTGACAGGTGACAGCTTGACAGGTAGACAAGTGAGTGACACTCTGACATGTGGTGCATTGTTGTCACCTGTCAAGTCAGTCAGTGAGGCGTGACAAGGCTTGACAACCTGTCAGCTTGACAGGTGACAGCTTGACAGGTAGACAAGTGAGTGACACTCTGACATGTGGTGCATTGTTGTCACCTGTCAAGTCAGTCAGTGAGGCGTGACAAGGCTTGACAACCTGTCAGCTTGACAGGTGACAGCTTGACAGGTAGACAAGTGAGTGACACTCTGACATGTGGTGCATTGTTGTCACCTGTCAAGTCAGTCAGTGAGGCGTGACAAGGCTTGACAACCTGTCAGCTTGACAGGTGACAGCTTGACAGGTAGACAAGTGAGTGACACTCTGACATGTGGTGCATTGTTGTCACCTGTCAAGTCAGTCAGTGAGGCGTGACAAGGCTTGACAACCTGTCAGCTTGACAGGTGACAGCTTGACAGGTAGACAAGTGAGTGACACTCTGACATGTGGTGCATTGTTGTCACCTGTCAAGTCAGTCAGTGAGGCGTGACAAGGCTTGACAACCTGTCAGCTTGACAGGTGACAGCTTGACAGGTAGACAAGTGAGTGACACTCTGACATGTGGTGCATTGTTGTCACCTGTCAAGTCAGTCAGTGAGGCGTGACAAGGCTTGACAACCTGTCAGCTTGACAGGTGACAGCTTGACAGGTAGACAAGTGAGTGACACTCTGACATGTGGTGCATTGTTGTCACCTGTCAAGTCAGTCAGTGAGGCGTGACAAGGCTTGACAACCTGTCAGCTTGACAGGTGACAGCTTGACAGGTAGACAAGTGAGTGACACTCTGACATGTGGTGCATTGTTGTCACCTGTCAAGTCAGTCAGTGAGGCGTGACAAGGCTTGACAACCTGTCAGCTTGACAGGTGACAGCTTGACAGGTAGACAAGTGAGTGACACTCTGACATGTGGTGCATTGTTGTCACCTGTCAAGTCAGTCAGTGAGGCGTGACAAGGCTTGACAACCTGTCAGCTTGACAGGTGACAGCTTGACAGGTAGACAAGTGAGTGACACTCTGACATGTGGTGCATTGTTGTCACCTGTCAAGTCAGTCAGTGAGGCGTGACAAGGCTTGACAACCTGTCAGCTTGACAGGTGACAGCTTGACAGGTAGACAAGTGAGTGACACTCTGACATGTGGTGCATTGTTGTCACCTGTCAAGTCAGTCAGTGAGGCGTGACAAGGCTTGACAACCTGTCAGCTTGACAGGTGACAGCTTGACAGGTAGACAAGTGAGTGACACTCTGACATGTGGTGCATTGTTGTCACCTGTCAAGTCAGTCAGTGAGGCGTGACAAGGCTTGACAACCTGTCAGCTTGACAGGTGACAGCTTGACAGGTAGACAAGTGAGTGACACTCTGACATGTGGTGCATTGTTGTCACCTGTCAAGTCAGTCAGTGAGGCGTGACAAGGCTTGACAACCTGTCAGCTTGACAGGTGACAGCTTGACAGGTAGACAAGTGAGTGACACTCTGACATGTGGTGCATTGTTGTCACCTGTCAAGTCAGTCAGTGAGGCGTGACAAGGCTTGACAACCTGTCAGCTTGACAGGTGACAGCTTGACAGGTAGACAAGTGAGTGACACTCTGACATGTGGTGCATTGTTGTCACCTGTCAAGTCAGTCAGTGAGGCGTGACAAGGCTTGACAACCTGTCAGCTTGACAGGTGACAGCTTGACAGGTAGACAAGTGAGTGACACTCTGACATGTGGTGCATTGTTGTCACCTGTCAAGTCAGTCAGTGAGGCGTGACAAGGCTTGACAACCTGTCAGCTTGACAGGTGACAGCTTGACAGGTAGACAAGTGAGTGACACTCTGACATGTGGTGCATTGTTGTCACCTGTCAAGTCAGTCAGTGAGGCGTGACAAGGCTTGACAACCTGTCAGCTTGACAGGTGACAGCTTGACAGGTAGACAAGTGAGTGACACTCTGACATGTGGTGCATTGTTGTCACCTGTCAAGTCAGTCAGTGAGGCGTGACAAGGCTTGACAACCTGTCAGCTTGACAGGTGACAGCTTGACAGGTAGACAAGTGAGTGACACTCTGACATGTGGTGCATTGTTGTCACCTGTCAAGTCAGTCAGTGAGGCGTGACAAGGCTTGACAACCTGTCAGCTTGACAGGTGACAGCTTGACAGGTAGACAAGTGAGTGACACTCTGACATGTGGTGCATTGTTGTCACCTGTCAAGTCAGTCAGTGAGGCGTGACAAGGCTTGACAACCTGTCAGCTTGACAGGTGACAGCTTGACAGGTAGACAAGTGAGTGACACTCTGACATGTGGTGCATTGTTGTCACCTGTCAAGTCAGTCAGTGAGGCGTGACAAGGCTTGACAACCTGTCAGCTTGACAGGTGACAGCTTGACAGGTAGACAAGTGAGTGACACTCTGACATGTGGTGCATTGTTGTCACCTGTCAAGTCAGTCAGTGAGGCGTGACAAGGCTTGACAACCTGTCAGCTTGACAGGTGACAGCTTGACAGGTAGACAAGTGAGTGACACTCTGACATGTGGTGCATTGTTGTCACCTGTCAAGTCAGTCAGTGAGGCGTGACAAGGCTTGACAACCTGTCAGCTTGACAGGTGACAGCTTGACAGGTAGACAAGTGAGTGACACTCTGACATGTGGTGCATTGTTGTCACCTGTCAAGTCAGTCAGTGAGGCGTGACAAGGCTTGACAACCTGTCAGCTTGACAGGTGACAGCTTGACAGGTAGACAAGTGAGTGACACTCTGACATGTGGTGCATTGTTGTCACCTGTCAAGTCAGTCAGTGAGGCGTGACAAGGCTTGACAACCTGTCAGCTTGACAGGTGACAGCTTGACAGGTAGACAAGTGAGTGACACTCTGACATGTGGTGCATTGTTGTCACCTGTCAAGTCAGTCAGTGAGGCGTGACAAGGCTTGACAACCTGTCAGCTTGACAGGTGACAGCTTGACAGGTAGACAAGTGAGTGACACTCTGACATGTGGTGCATTGTTGTCACCTGTCAAGTCAGTCAGTGAGGCGTGACAAGGCTTGACAACCTGTCAGCTTGACAGGTGACAGCTTGACAGGTAGACAAGTGAGTGACACTCTGACATGTGGTGCATTGTTGTCACCTGTCAAGTCAGTCAGTGAGGCGTGACAAGGCTTGACAACCTGTCAGCTTGACAGGTGACAGCTTGACAGGTAGACAAGTGAGTGACACTCTGACATGTGGTGCATTGTTGTCACCTGTCAAGTCAGTCAGTGAGGCGTGACAAGGCTTGACAACCTGTCAGCTTGACAGGTGACAGCTTGACAGGTAGACAAGTGAGTGACACTCTGACATGTGGTGCATTGTTGTCACCTGTCAAGTCAGTCAGTGAGGCGTGACAAGGCTTGACAACCTGTCAGCTTGACAGGTGACAGCTTGACAGGTAGACAAGTGAGTGACACTCTGACATGTGGTGCATTGTTGTCACCTGTCAAGTCAGTCAGTGAGGCGTGACAAGGCTTGACAACCTGTCAGCTTGACAGGTGACAGCTTGACAGGTAGACAAGTGAGTGACACTCTGACATGTGGTGCATTGTTGTCACCTGTCAAGTCAGTCAGTGAGGCGTGACAAGGCTTGACAACCTGTCAGCTTGACAGGTGACAGCTTGACAGGTAGACAAGTGAGTGACACTCTGACATGTGGTGCATTGTTGTCACCTGTCAAGTCAGTCAGTGAGGCGTGACAAGGCTTGACAACCTGTCAGCTTGACAGGTGACAGCTTGACAGGTAGACAAGTGAGTGACACTCTGACATGTGGTGCATTGTTGTCACCTGTCAAGTCAGTCAGTGAGGCGTGACAAGGCTTGACAACCTGTCAGCTTGACAGGTGACAGCTTGACAGGTAGACAAGTGAGTGACACTCTGACATGTGGTGCATTGTTGTCACCTGTCAAGTCAGTCAGTGAGGCGTGACAAGGCTTGACAACCTGTCAGCTTGACAGGTGACAGCTTGACAGGTAGACAAGTGAGTGACACTCTGACATGTGGTGCATTGTTGTCACCTGTCAAGTCAGTCAGTGAGGCGTGACAAGGCTTGACAACCTGTCAGCTTGACAGGTGACAGCTTGACAGGTAGACAAGTGAGTGACACTCTGACATGTGGTGCATTGTTGTCACCTGTCAAGTCAGTCAGTGAGGCGTGACAAGGCTTGACAACCTGTCAGCTTGACAGGTGACAGCTTGACAGGTAGACAAGTGAGTGACACTCTGACATGTGGTGCATTGTTGTCACCTGTCAAGTCAGTCAGTGAGGCGTGACAAGGCTTGACAACCTGTCAGCTTGACAGGTGACAGCTTGACAGGTAGACAAGTGAGTGACACTCTGACATGTGGTGCATTGTTGTCACCTGTCAAGTCAGTCAGTGAGGCGTGACAAGGCTTGACAACCTGTCAGCTTGACAGGTGACAGCTTGACAGGTAGACAAGTGAGTGACACTCTGACATGTGGTGCATTGTTGTCACCTGTCAAGTCAGTCAGTGAGGCGTGACAAGGCTTGACAACC
>MRSW03000326.1:0-36842 GCA_001923025.3 Taenia multiceps | reverse complement strand
GCGTGACAAGGCTTGACAACCTGTCAGCTTGACAGGTGACATGTTTGACAGGTAGACAAGTGAGTGACACTCTGACATGTGGTGCATGTTGTCACCTGTCAAGCAGTCAGTGAGGCGTGACAAGGCTTGACAACCTGTCAGCTTGACAGGTGACAGCTTGACAGGTAGACAAGTGAGTGACACTGATGATGTGGTGCATTGTTTGTCACCTGTCAAGTGTCAGTCAGTGAGGCGTGACAAGGCTTGACAACGCCTGTGACAGGTGACAGCTGACAGGTTAGACAAGTGAGTGACACTCTGACATGTGGGGCTATTGTTGTCACCTGTCAAGTCATCAGTGAGGGTGACAAGGCTTGACAACCTGTCAGCTTGACAGGTGACAGCTTGACAGGTAGACAAGTGAGTGACACTCTGAATGTGGTGCATTGGTTGTCACCTGTCAAGTCAGTCAGTGAGGGCGGTGACAAGGCTTGACAACCTGTCAGCTTGACAGGTGACAGCTTGACAGGTAGACAAGTGAGTGACACTCTGACATGTGGTGCATTGTGTCAACCTGTCAAGTCAGTCAGTGAGGCGTGACAAGGATCTTGACAACCTGTCAGCTTGACAGGTGACAGCTTGACAGGTAGACAAGTGAGAGACACTCTGACATGTGGTGCATTGTTGTCACCTGTCAAGTCAGTCAGTGAGGCGTGACAAGGCTTGACAACTGTCAGCTGACAGGTGACAGCTTGACAGGTAGACAAGTGAGTGACACTCTGACATGTGGTGCATTGTTGTCCTGTCAAGTCAGTCAGTGAGGCGTGACAAGGCTTGACAACCTGTCAGCTTGACAGGTGAAGCTTGACAGGTAGACAAGTGAGGACACTCTGACATGTGGTGCATTGTTGTCACCTGTCAAGTCAGTCAGTGAGGCGTGACAAGGCTTGACAACCTGTCAGCTTGACAGGTGACAGCTTGACAGGTAGACAAGTGAGTGACACTCTGACATGTGGTGCATTGTTGTCACCTGTCAAGTCAGTCAGTGAGGCGTGACAAGGCTTGACAACCTGTCAGCTTGACAGGTGACAGCTTGACAGGTAGACAAGTGAGTGACACTCTGACATGTGGTGCATTGTTGTCACCTGTCAAGTCAGTCAGTGAGGCGTGACAAGGCTTGACAACCTGTCAGCTTGACAGGTGACAGCTTGACAGGTAGACAAGTGAGTGACACTCTGACATGTGGTGCATTGTTGTCACCTGTCAAGTCAGTAGTGAGGCGTGACAAGGCTTGACAACCTGTCAGCTTGACAGGTGACAGCTTGACAGGTAGACAAGTGAGTGACACTGACATGTGGTGCATTGTTGTCACCTGTCAAGTCAGTCAGTGCGGCGGAACAAGGCTTGACAACCTGTCAGCTTGACAGGTGACAGCTTGACAGGTAGACAAGTGAGTGACACTCTGAATGTGGTGCATTGTTGTCACCTGTCAAGTCAGTCAGTGAGGCGTGACAAGGCTTGACAACCTGTCAGCTTGACAGGTGACAGCTTGACAGGTAGACAAGTGAGTGACACTCTGACATGTGGTGCATTGTTGTCACCTGTCAAGTCAGTCAGTGACGTGACAAGGCTTGACAACCTGTCAGCTTGACAGGTGACAGCTTGAAGGTAGACAAGTGAGTGACACTCTGACATGTGGTGCATTTTGTCACCTGTCAAGTCAGTCAGTGAGGCGTGACAAGGCTTGACAACCTGTCAGCTTGACAGGTGACAGCTTGACAGGTAGACAAGTGAGTGACACTCTGACATGTGGTGCATTGTGTGTCACCTGTCAAGTCAGTCAGTGAGGCGTGACAAGGCTTGACAACCTGTCAGCTTGACAGGTGACAGCTTGACAGGTAGACAAGTGAGTGACACTCTGACATGTGGTGCATTGTTGTCACCTGTCAAGTCAGTCAGTGAGGCGTGACAAGGCTTGACAACCTGTCAGCTTGACAGGTGACAGCTTGACAGGTAGACAAGTGAGTGACACTCTGACATGTGGTGCATTGTGTCACCTGTCAAGTCAGTCAGTGAGGCGTGACAAGGCTTGACAACCTGTCAGCTTGACAGGTGACAGCTTGACAGGTAGACAAGTGAGTGACACTCTGACATGTGGTGCATTGTTGTCACCTGTCAAGTCAGTCAGTGAGGCGTGACAAGGCTTGACAACTGTCAGCTTGACAGGTGACAGCTTGACAGGTAGACAAGTGAGTGACACTCTGACATGTGGTGCATTGTTGTCAACTGTCAAGTCAGTCAGTGAGGCGTGACAAGGCTTGACAACCTGTCAGCTTGACAGGTGACAGCTTGACAGGTAGACAAGTGAGTGACACTGACATGTGGTGCATTGTTGTCACCTGTCAAGTCAGTCAGTGAGGCGTGACAAGGCTTGACCAAACTGTCAGCTTGACAGGTGACAGCTTGACAGGTAGACAAGTGAGTGACACTCTGACATGTGGTGCATTGTTGTCACCTGTCAAGTCAGTCAGTGAGGCGTGACAAGGCTTGACAACCTGTCAGCTTGACAGGTGACAGCTTGACAGGTAGACAAGTGAGTGACACTCTGACATGTGGTGCATTGTTGTCACCTGTCAAGTCAGTCAGTGAGGCGTGACAAGGCTTGACAACCTGTCAGCTTGACAGGTGACAGCTTGACAGGTAGACAAGTGAGTGACACTCTGACATGTGGTGCATTGTTGTCACCTGTCAAGTCAGTCAGTGAGGCGTGACAAGGCTTGACAACCTGTCAGCTTGACAGGTGACAGCTTGACAGGTAGACAAGTGAGTGACACTCTGACATGTGGTGCATTGTTGTCACCTGTCAAGTCAGTCAGTGGCGTGACAAGGCTTGACAACCTGTCAGCTTGACAGGTGACAGCTTGACAGGTAGACAAGTGAGTGACACTCTGACATGTGGTGCATTGTTGTCACCTGTCAAGTCAGTCAGTGAGGCGTGACAAGGCTTGACAACCTGTCAGCTTGACAGGTGACAGCTTGACAGGTAGACAAGTGAGTGACACTCTGACATGTGGTGCATTGTTGTCACTGTCAAGTCAGTCAGTGAGGCGTGACAAGGCTTGACAACCTGTCAGCTTGACAGGTGACAGCTTGACAGGTAGACAAGTGAGTGACACTCTGACATGTGGTGCATTGTTGTCACCTGTCAAGTCAGTCAGTGAGGCGTGACAAGGCTTGACAACCTGTCAGCTTGACAGGTGACAGCTTGACAGGTAGACAAGTGAGTGACACTCTGACATGTGGTGCATTGTTGTCACCTGTCAAGTCAGTCAGTGAGGCGTGACAAGGCTTGACAACCTGTCAGCTTGACAGGTGACAGCTTGACAGGTAGACAAGTGAGTGACACTCTGACATGTGGTGCATTGTTGTCACCTGTCAAGTCAGTCAGTGAGGCGTGACAAGGCTTGACAACTGTCAGCTTGACAGGTGACAGCTTGACAGGTAGACAAGTGAGTGACACTCTGACATGTGGTGCATTGTTGTCACCTGTCAAGTCAGTCAGTGAGGCGTGACAAGGCTTGACAACCTGTCAGCTTGACAGGTGACAGCTTGACAGGTAGACAAGTGAGTGACACTCTGACATGTGGTGCATTGTTGTCACCTGTCAAGTCAGTCAGTGAGGCGTGACAAGGCTTGACAACCTGTCAGCTTGACAGGTGACAGCTTGACAGGTAGACAAGTGAGTGACACTCTGACATGTGGTGCATTGTTGTCACCTGTCAAGTCAGTCAGTGAGGCGTGACAAGGCTTGACAACCTGTCAGCTTGACAGGTGACAGCTTGACAGGTAGACAAGTGAGTGACACTCTGACATGTGGTGCATTGTTGTCACCTGTCAAGTCAGTCAGTGAGGCGTGACAAGGCTTGACAACCTGTCAGCTTGACAGGTGACAGCTTGACAGGTAGACAAGTGAGTGACACTCTGACATGTGGTGCATTGTTGTCACCTGTCAAGTCAGTCAGTGAGGCGTGACAAGGCTTGACAACCTGTCAGCTTGACAGGTGACAGCTTGACAGGTAGACAAGTGAGTGACACTCTGACATGTGGTGCATTGTTGTCACCTGTCAAGTCAGTCAGTGAGGCGTGACAAGGCTTGACAACCTGTCAGCTTGACAGGTGACAGCTTGACAGGTAGACAAGTGAGTGACACTCTGACATGTGGTGCATTGTTGTCACCTGTCAAGTCAGTCAGTGAGGCGTGACAAGGCTTGACAACCTGTCAGCTTGACAGGTGACAGCTTGACAGGTAGACAAGTGAGTGACACTCTGACATGTGGTGCATTGTTGTCACCTGTCAAGTCAGTCAGTGAGGCGTGACAAGGCTTGACAACCTGTCAGCTTGACAGGTGACAGCTTGACAGGTAGACAAGTGAGTGACACTCTGACATGTGGTGCATTGTTGTCACCTGTCAAGTCAGTCAGTGAGGCGTGACAAGGCTTGACAACCTGTCAGCTTGACAGGTGACAGCTTGACAGGTAGACAAGTGAGTGACACTCTGACATGTGGTGCATTGTTGTCACCTGTCAAGTCAGTCAGTGAGGCGTGACAAGGCTTGACAACCTGTCAGCTTGACAGGTGACAGCTTGACAGGTAGACAAGTGAGTGACACTCTGACATGTGGTGCATTGTTGTCACCTGTCAAGTCAGTCAGTGAGGCGTGACAAGGCTTGACAACCTGTCAGCTTGACAGGTGACAGCTTGACAGGTAGACAAGTGAGTGACACTCTGACATGTGGTGCATTGTTGTCACCTGTCAAGTCAGTCAGTGAGGCGTGACAAGGCTTGACAACCTGTCAGCTTGACAGGTGACAGCTTGACAGGTAGACAAGTGAGTGACACTCTGACATGTGGTGCATTGTTGTCACCTGTCAAGTCAGTCAGTGAGGCGTGACAAGGCTTGACAACCTGTCAGCTTGACAGGTGACAGCTTGACAGGTAGACAAGTGAGTGACACTCTGACATGTGGTGCATTGTTGTCACCTGTCAAGTCAGTCAGTGAGGCGTGACAAGGCTTGACAACCTGTCAGCTTGACAGGTGACAGCTTGACAGGTAGACAAGTGAGTGACACTCTGACATGTGGTGCATTGTTGTCACCTGTCAAGTCAGTCAGTGAGGCGTGACAAGGCTTGACAACCTGTCAGCTTGACAGGTGACAGCTTGACAGGTAGACAAGTGAGTGACACTCTGACATGTGGTGCATTGTTGTCACCTGTCAAGTCAGTCAGTGAGGCGTGACAAGGCTTGACAACCTGTCAGCTTGACAGGTGACAGCTTGACAGGTAGACAAGTGAGTGACACTCTGACATGTGGTGCATTGTTGTCACCTGTCAAGTCAGTCAGTGAGGCGTGACAAGGCTTGACAACCTGTCAGCTTGACAGGTGACAGCTTGACAGGTAGACAAGTGAGTGACACTCTGACATGTGGTGCATTGTTGTCACTGTCAAGTCAGTCAGTGAGGCGTGACAAGGCTTGACAACCTGTCAGCTTGACAGGTGACAGCTTGACAGTAGACAAGTGAGTGACACTCTGACTGTGGTGCATTGTTGTCACCTGTCAAGTCAGTCAGTGAGGCGTGACAAGGCTTGACAACCTGTCAGCTTGACAGGTGACAGCTTGACAGGTAGACAAGTGAGTGACACTCTGACATGTGGTGCATTGTTGTCACCTGTCAAGTCAGTCAGTGAGGCGTGACAAGGCTTGACACACTGTCAGCTTGACAGGTGACAGCTTGACAGGTAGACAAGTGAGTGACACTCTGACATGTGGTGCATTGTTGTCACCTGTCAAGTCAGTCAGTGAGGCGTGACAAGGCTTGACAACCTGTCAGCTTGACAGGTGACAGCTTGACAGGTAGACAAGTGAGTGACACTCTGACATGTGGTGCATTGTTGTCACCTGTCAAGTCAGTCAGTGAGGCGTGACAAGGCTTGACACACTGTCAGCTTGACAGGTGACAGCTTGACAGGTAGACAAGTGAGTGACACTCTGACATGTGGTGCATTGTTGTCACCTGTCAAGTCAGTCAGTGAGGCGTGACAAGGCTTGACAACCTGTCAGCTTGACAGGTGACAGCTTGACAGGTAGACAAGTGAGTGACACTCTGACATGTGGTGCATTGTTGTCACCTGTCAAGTCAGTCAGTGAGGCGTGACAAGGCTTGACAACCTGTCAGCTTGACAGGTGACAGCTTGACAGGTAGACAAGTGAGTGACACTCTGACATGTGGTGCATTGTTGTCACCTGTCAAGTCAGTCAGTGAGGCGTGACAAGGCTTGACAACCTGTCAGCTTGACAGGTGACAGCTTGACAGGTAGACAAGTGAGTGACACTCTGACATGTGGTGCATTGTTGTCACCTGTCAAGTCAGTCAGTGAGGCGTGACAAGGCTTGACAACCTGTCAGCTTGACAGGTGACAGCTTGACAGGTAGACAAGTGAGTGACACTCTGACATGTGGTGCATTGTTGTCACCTGTCAAGTCAGTCAGTGAGGCGTGACAAGGCTTGACAACCTGTCAGCTTGACAGGTGACAGCTTGACAGGTAGACAAGTGAGTGACACTCTGACATGTGGTGCATTGTTGTCACCTGTCAAGTCAGTCAGTGAGGCGTGACAAGGCTTGACAACCTGTCAGCTTGACAGGTGACAGCTTGACAGGTAGACAAGTGAGTGACACTCTGACATGTGGTGCATTGTTGTCACCTGTCAAGTCAGTCAGTGAGGCGTGACAAGGCTTGACAACCTGTCAGCTTGACAGGTGACAGCTTGACAGGTAGACAAGTGAGTGACACTCTGACATGTGGTGCATTGTTGTCACCTGTCAAGTCAGTCAGTGAGGCGTGACAAGGCTTGACAACCTGTCAGCTTGACAGGTGACAGCTTGACAGGTAGACAAGTGAGTGACACTCTGACATGTGGTGCATTGTTGTCACCTGTCAAGTCAGTCAGTGAGGCGTGACAAGGCTTGACAACCTGTCAGCTTGACAGGTGACAGCTTGACAGGTAGACAAGTGAGTGACACTCTGACATGTGGTGCATTGTTGTCACCTGTCAAGTCAGTCAGTGAGGCGTGACAAGGCTTGACAACCTGTCAGCTTGACAGGTGACAGCTTGACAGGTAGACAAGTGAGTGACACTCTGACATGTGGTGCATTGTTGTCACCTGTCAAGTCAGTCAGTGAGGCGTGACAAGGCTTGACAACCTGTCAGCTTGACAGGTGACAGCTTGACAGGTAGACAAGTGAGTGACACTCTGACATGTGGTGCATTGTTGTCACTGTCAAGTCAGTCAGTGAGGCGTGACAAGGCTTGACAACCTGTCAGCTTGACAGGTGACAGCTTGACAGGTAGACAAGTGAGTGACACTCTGACATGTGGTGCATTGTTGTCACCTGTCAAGTCAGTCAGTGAGGCGTGACAAGGCTTGACAACCTGTCAGCTTGACAGGTGACAGCTTGACAGGTAGACAAGTGAGTGACACTCTGACATGTGGTGCATTGTTGTCACCTGTCAAGTCAGTCAGTGAGGCGTGACAAGGCTTGACAACCTGTCAGCTTGACAGGTGACAGCTTGACAGGTAGACAAGTGAGTGACACTCTGACATGTGGTGCATTGTTGTCACCTGTCAAGTCAGTCAGTGAGGCGTGACAAGGCTTGACAACCTGTCAGCTTGACAGGTGACAGCTTGACAGGTAGACAAGTGAGTGACACTCTGACATGTGGTGCATTGTTGTCACCTGTCAAGTCAGTCAGTGAGGCGTGACAAGGCTTGACAACCTGTCAGCTTGACAGGTGACAGCTTGACAGGTAGACAAGTGAGTGACACTCTGACATGTGGTGCATTGTTGTCTACTTTTAAGTCAGTCAGTGAGGCGTGACAAGGCTTGACAACCTGTCAGCTTGACAGGTGACAGCTTGACAGGTAGACAAGTGAGTGACACTCTGACATGTGGTGCATTGTTGTCACCTGTCAAGTCAGTCAGTGAGGCGTGACAAGGCTTGACAACCTGTCAGCTTGACAGGTGACAGCTTGACAGGTAGACAAGTGAGTGACACTCTGACATGTGGTGCATTGTTGTCACCTGTCAAGTCAGTCAGTGAGGCGTGACAAGGCTTGACAACCTGTCAGCTTGACAGGTGACAGCTTGACAGGTAGACAAGTGAGTGACACTCTGACATGTGGTGCATTGTTGTCACCTGTCAAGTCAGTCAGTGAGGCGTGACAAGGCTTGACAACCTGTCAGCTTGACAGGTGACAGCTTGACAGGTAGACAAGTGAGTGACACTCTGACATGTGGTGCATTGTTGTCACCTGTCAAGTCAGTCAGTGAGGCGTGACAAGGCTTGACAACCTGTCAGCTTGACAGGTGACAGCTTGACAGGTAGACAAGTGAGTGACACTCTGACATGTGGTGCATTGTTGTCACCTGTCAAGTCAGTCAGTGAGGCGTGACAAGGCTTGACAACCTGTCAGCTTGACAGGTGACAGCTTGACAGGTAGACAAGTGAGTGACACTCTGACATGTGGTGCATTGTTGTCACCTGTCAAGTCAGTCAGTGAGGCGTGACAAGGCTTGACAACCTGTCAGCTTGACAGGTGACAGCTTGACAGGTAGACAAGTGAGTGACACTCTGACATGTGGTGCATTGTGTCACCTGTCAAGTCAGTCAGTGAGGCGTGACAAGGCTTGACAACCTGTCAGCTTGACAGGTGACAGCTTGACAGGTAGACAAGTGAGTGACACTCTGACATGTGGTGCATTGTTGTCACCTGTCAAGTCAGTCAGTGAGGCGTGACAAGGCTTGACAACCTGTCAGCTTGACAGGTGACAGCTTGACAGGTAGACAAGTGAGTGACACTCTGACATGTGGTGCATTGTTGTCACCTGTCAAGTCAGTCAGTGAGGCGTGACAAGGCTTGACAACCTGTCAGCTTGACAGGTGACAGCTTGACAGGTAGACAAGTGAGTGACACTCTGACATGTGGTGCATTGTTGTCACCTGTCAAGTCAGTCAGTGAGGCGTGACAAGGCTTGACAACCTGTCAGCTTGACAGGTGACAGCTTGACAGGTAGACAAGTGAGTGACACTCTGACATGTGGTGCATTGTTGTCACCTGTCAAGTCAGTCAGTGAGGCGTGACAAGGCTTGACAACCTGTCAGCTTGACAGGTGACAGCTTGACAGGTAGACAAGTGAGTGACACTCTGACATGTGGTGCATTGTTGTCACCTGTCAAGTCAGTCAGTGAGGCGTGACAAGGCTTGACAACCTGTCAGCTTGACAGGTGACAGCTTGACAGGTAGACAAGTGAGTGACACTCTGACATGTGGTGCATTGTTGTCACCTGTCAAGTCAGTCAGTGAGGCGTGACAAGGCTTGACAACCTGTCAGCTTGACAGGTGACAGCTTGACAGGTAGACAAGTGAGTGACACTCTGACATGTGGTGCATTGTTGTCACCTGTCAAGTCAGTCAGTGAGGCGTGACAAGGCTTGACAACCTGTCAGCTTGACAGGTGACAGCTTGACAGGTAGACAAGTGAGTGACACTCTGACATGTGGTGCATTGTTGTCACCTGTCAAGTCAGTCAGTGAGGCGTGACAAGGCTTGACAACCTGTCAGCTTGACAGGTGACAGCTTGACAGGTAGACAAGTGAGTGACACTCTGACATGTGGTGCATTGTTGTCACCTGTCAAGTCAGTCAGTGAGGCGTGACAAGGCTTGACAACCTGTCAGCTTGACAGGTGACAGCTTGACAGGTAGACAAGTGAGTGACACTCTGACATGTGGTGCATTGTTGTCACCTGTCAAGTCAGTCAGTGAGGCGTGACAAGGCTTGACAACCTGTCAGCTTGACAGGTGACAGCTTGACAGGTAGACAAGTGAGTGACACTCTGACATGTGGTGCATTGTTGTCACCTGTCAAGTCAGTCAGTGAGGCGTGACAAGGCTTGACAACCTGTCAGCTTGACAGGTGACAGCTTGACAGGTAGACAAGTGAGTGACACTCTGACATGTGGTGCATTGTTGTCACCTGTCAAGTCAGTCAGTGAGGCGTGACAAGGCTTGACAACCTGTCAGCTTGACAGGTGACAGCTTGACAGGTAGACAAGTGAGTGACACTCTGACATGTGGTGCATTGTTGTCACCTGTCAAGTCAGTCAGTGAGGCGTGACAAGGCTTGACAACCTGTCAGCTTGACAGGTGACAGCTTGACAGGTAGACAAGTGAGTGACACTCTGACATGTGGTGCATTGTTGTCACCTGTCAAGTCAGTCAGTGAGGCGTGACAAGGCTTGACAACCTGTCAGCTTGACAGGTGACAGCTTGACAGGTAGACAAGTGAGTGACACTCTGACATGTGGTGCATTGTTGTCACCTGTCAAGTCAGTCAGTGAGGCGTGACAAGGCTTGACAACCTGTCAGCTTGACAGGTGACAGCTTGACAGGTAGACAAGTGAGTGACACTCTGACATGTGGTGCATTGTTGTCACCTGTCAAGTCAGTCAGTGAGGCGTGACAAGGCTTGACAACCTGTCAGCTTGACAGGTGACAGCTTGACAGGTAGACAAGTGAGTGACACTCTGACATGTGGTGCATTGTTGTCACCTGTCAAGTCAGTCAGTGAGGCGTGACAAGGCTTGACAACCTGTCAGCTTGACAGGTGACAGCTTGACAGGTAGACAAGTGAGTGACACTCTGACATGTGGTGCATTGTTGTCACCTGTCAAGTCAGTCAGTGAGGCGTGACAAGGCTTGACAACCTGTCAGCTTGACAGGTGACAGCTTGACAGGTAGACAAGTGAGTGACACTCTGACATGTGGTGCATTGTTGTCACCTGTCAAGTCAGTCAGTGAGGCGTGACAAGGCTTGACAACCTGTCAGCTTGACAGGTGACAGCTTGACAGGTAGACAAGTGAGTGACACTCTGACATGTGGTGCATTGTTGTCACCTGTCAAGTCAGTCAGTGAGGCGTGACAAGGCTTGACAACCTGTCAGCTTGACAGGTGACAGCTTGACAGGTAGACAAGTGAGTGACACTCTGACATGTGGTGCATTGTTGTCACCTGTCAAGTCAGTCAGTGAGGCGTGACAAGGCTTGACAACCTGTCAGCTTGACAGGTGACAGCTTGACAGGTAGACAAGTGAGTGACACTCTGACATGTGGTGCATTGTTGTCACCTGTCAAGTCAGTCAGTGAGGCGTGACAAGGCTTGACAACCTGTCAGCTTGACAGGTGACAGCTTGACAGGTAGACAAGTGAGTGACACTCTGACATGTGGTGCATTGTTGTCACCTGTCAAGTCAGTCAGTGAGGCGTGACAAGGCTTGACAACCTGTCAGCTTGACAGGTGACAGCTTGACAGGTAGACAAGTGAGTGACACTCTGACATGTGGTGCATTGTTGTCACCTGTCAAGTCAGTCAGTGAGGCGTGACAAGGCTTGACAACCTGTCAGCTTGACAGGTGACAGCTTGACAGGTAGACAAGTGAGTGACACTCTGACATGTGGTGCATTGTTGTCACCTGTCAAGTCAGTCAGTGAGGCGTGACAAGGCTTGACAACCTGTCAGCTTGACAGGTGACAGCTTGACAGGTAGACAAGTGAGTGACACTCTGACATGTGGTGCATTGTTGTCACCTGTCAAGTCAGTCAGTGAGGCGTGACAAGGCTTGACAACCTGTCAGCTTGACAGGTGACAGCTTGACAGGTAGACAAGTGAGTGACACTCTGACATGTGGTGCATTGTTGTCACCTGTCAAGTCAGTCAGTGAGGCGTGACAAGGCTTGACAACCTGTCAGCTTGACAGGTGACAGCTTGACAGGTAGACAAGTGAGTGACACTCTGACATGTGGTGCATTGTTGTCACCTGTCAAGTCAGTCAGTGAGGCGTGACAAGGCTTGACAACCTGTCAGCTTGACAGGTGACAGCTTGACAGGTAGACAAGTGAGTGACACTCTGACATGTGGTGCATTGTTGTCACCTGTCAAGTCAGTCAGTGAGGCGTGACAAGGCTTGACAACCTGTCAGCTTGACAGGTGACAGCTTGACAGGTAGACAAGTGAGTGACACTCTGACATGTGGTGCATTGTTGTCACCTGTCAAGTCAGTCAGTGAGGCGTGACAAGGCTTGACAACCTGTCAGCTTGACAGGTGACAGCTTGACAGGTAGACAAGTGAGTGACACTCTGACATGTGGTGCATTGTTGTCACCTGTCAAGTCAGTCAGTGAGGCGTGACAAGGCTTGACAACCTGTCAGCTTGACAGGTGACAGCTTGACAGGTAGACAAGTGAGTGACACTCTGACATGTGGTGCATTGTTGTCACCTGTCAAGTCAGTCAGTGAGGCGTGACAAGGCTTGACAACCTGTCAGCTTGACAGGTGACAGCTTGACAGGTAGACAAGTGAGTGACACTCTGACATGTGGTGCATTGTTGTCACCTGTCAAGTCAGTCAGTGAGGCGTGACAAGGCTTGACAACCTGTCAGCTTGACAGGTGACAGCTTGACAGGTAGACAAGTGAGTGACACTCTGACATGTGGTGCATTGTTGTCACCTGTCAAGTCAGTCAGTGAGGCGTGACAAGGCTTGACAACCTGTCAGCTTGACAGGTGACAGCTTGACAGGTAGACAAGTGAGTGACACTCTGACATGTGGTGCATTGTTGTCACCTGTCAAGTCAGTCAGTGAGGCGTGACAAGGCTTGACAACCTGTCAGCTTGACAGGTGACAGCTTGACAGGTAGACAAGTGAGTGACACTCTGACATGTGGTGCATTGTTGTCACCTGTCAAGTCAGTCAGTGAGGCGTGACAAGGCTTGACAACCTGTCAGCTTGACAGGTGACAGCTTGACAGGTAGACAAGTGAGTGACACTCTGACATGTGGTGCATTGTTGTCACCTGTCAAGTCAGTCAGTGAGGCGTGACAAGGCTTGACAACCTGTCAGCTTGACAGGTGACAGCTTGACAGGTAGACAAGTGAGTGACACTCTGACATGTGGTGCATTGTTGTCACCTGTCAAGTCAGTCAGTGAGGCGTGACAAGGCTTGACAACCTGTCAGCTTGACAGGTGACAGCTTGACAGGTAGACAAGTGAGTGACACTCTGACATGTGGTGCATTGTTGTCACCTGTCAAGTCAGTCAGTGAGGCGTGACAAGGCTTGACAACCTGTCAGCTTGACAGGTGACAGCTTGACAGGTAGACAAGTGAGTGACACTCTGACATGTGGTGCATTGTTGTCACCTGTCAAGTCAGTCAGTGAGGCGTGACAAGGCTTGACAACCTGTCAGCTTGACAGGTGACAGCTTGACAGGTAGACAAGTGAGTGACACTCTGACATGTGGTGCATTGTTGTCACCTGTCAAGTCAGTCAGTGAGGCGTGACAAGGCTTGACAACCTGTCAGCTTGACAGGTGACAGCTTGACAGGTAGACAAGTGAGTGACACTCTGACATGTGGTGCATTGTTGTCACCTGTCAAGTCAGTCAGTGAGGCGTGACAAGGCTTGACAACCTGTCAGCTTGACAGGTGACAGCTTGACAGGTAGACAAGTGAGTGACACTCTGACATGTGGTGCATTGTTGTCACCTGTCAAGTCAGTCAGTGAGGCGTGACAAGGCTTGACAACCTGTCAGCTTGACAGGTGACAGCTTGACAGGTAGACAAGTGAGTGACACTCTGACATGTGGTGCATTGTTGTCACCTGTCAAGTCAGTCAGTGAGGCGTGACAAGGCTTGACAACCTGTCAGCTTGACAGGTGACAGCTTGACAGGTAGACAAGTGAGTGACACTCTGACATGTGGTGCATTGTTGTCACCTGTCAAGTCAGTCAGTGAGGCGTGACAAGGCTTGACAACCTGTCAGCTTGACAGGTGACAGCTTGACAGGTAGACAAGTGAGTGACACTCTGACATGTGGTGCATTGTTGTCACCTGTCAAGTCAGTCAGTGAGGCGTGACAAGGCTTGACAACCTGTCAGCTTGACAGGTGACAGCTTGACAGGTAGACAAGTGAGTGACACTCTGACATGTGGTGCATTGTTGTCACCTGTCAAGTCAGTCAGTGAGGCGTGACAAGGCTTGACAACCTGTCAGCTTGACAGGTGACAGCTTGACAGGTAGACAAGTGAGTGACACTCTGACATGTGGTGCATTGTTGTCACCTGTCAAGTCAGTCAGTGAGGCGTGACAAGGCTTGACAACCTGTCAGCTTGACAGGTGACAGCTTGACAGGTAGACAAGTGAGTGACACTCTGACATGTGGTGCATTGTTGTCACCTGTCAAGTCAGTCAGTGAGGCGTGACAAGGCTTGACAACCTGTCAGCTTGACAGGTGACAGCTTGACAGGTAGACAAGTGAGTGACACTCTGACATGTGGTGCATTGTTGTCACCTGTCAAGTCAGTCAGTGAGGCGTGACAAGGCTTGACAACCTGTCAGCTTGACAGGTGACAGCTTGACAGGTAGACAAGTGAGTGACACTCTGACATGTGGTGCATTGTTGTCACCTGTCAAGTCAGTCAGTGAGGCGTGACAAGGCTTGACAACCTGTCAGCTTGACAGGTGACAGCTTGACAGGTAGACAAGTGAGTGACACTCTGACATGTGGTGCATTGTTGTCACCTGTCAAGTCAGTCAGTGAGGCGTGACAAGGCTTGACAACCTGTCAGCTTGACAGGTGACAGCTTGACAGGTAGACAAGTGAGTGACACTCTGACATGTGGTGCATTGTTGTCACCTGTCAAGTCAGTCAGTGAGGCGTGACAAGGCTTGACAACCTGTCAGCTTGACAGGTGACAGCTTGACAGGTAGACAAGTGAGTGACACTCTGACATGTGGTGCATTGTTGTCACCTGTCAAGTCAGTCAGTGAGGCGTGACAAGGCTTGACAACCTGTCAGCTTGACAGGTGACAGCTTGACAGGTAGACAAGTGAGTGACACTCTGACATGTGGTGCATTGTTGTCACCTGTCAAGTCAGTCAGTGAGGCGTGACAAGGCTTGACAACCTGTCAGCTTGACAGGTGACAGCTTGACAGGTAGACAAGTGAGTGACACTCTGACATGTGGTGCATTGTTGTCACCTGTCAAGTCAGTCAGTGAGGCGTGACAAGGCTTGACAACCTGTCAGCTTGACAGGTGACAGCTTGACAGGTAGACAAGTGAGTGACACTCTGACATGTGGTGCATTGTTGTCACCTGTCAAGTCAGTCAGTGAGGCGTGACAAGGCTTGACAACCTGTCAGCTTGACAGGTGACAGCTTGACAGGTAGACAAGTGAGTGACACTCTGACATGTGGTGCATTGTTGTCACCTGTCAAGTCAGTCAGTGAGGCGTGACAAGGCTTGACAACCTGTCAGCTTGACAGGTGACAGCTTGACAGGTAGACAAGTGAGTGACACTCTGACATGTGGTGCATTGTTGTCACCTGTCAAGTCAGTCAGTGAGGCGTGACAAGGCTTGACAACCTGTCAGCTTGACAGGTGACAGCTTGACAGGTAGACAAGTGAGTGACACTCTGACATGTGGTGCATTGTTGTCACCTGTCAAGTCAGTCAGTGAGGCGTGACAAGGCTTGACAACCTGTCAGCTTGACAGGTGACAGCTTGACAGGTAGACAAGTGAGTGACACTCTGACATGTGGTGCATTGTTGTCACCTGTCAAGTCAGTCAGTGAGGCGTGACAAGGCTTGACAACCTGTCAGCTTGACAGGTGACAGCTTGACAGGTAGACAAGTGAGTGACACTCTGACATGTGGTGCATTGTTGTCACCTGTCAAGTCAGTCAGTGAGGCGTGACAAGGCTTGACAACCTGTCAGCTTGACAGGTGACAGCTTGACAGGTAGACAAGTGAGTGACACTCTGACATGTGGTGCATTGTTGTCACCTGTCAAGTCAGTCAGTGAGGCGTGACAAGGCTTGACAACCTGTCAGCTTGACAGGTGACAGCTTGACAGGTAGACAAGTGAGTGACACTCTGACATGTGGTGCATTGTTGTCACCTGTCAAGTCAGTCAGTGAGGCGTGACAAGGCTTGACAACCTGTCAGCTTGACAGGTGACAGCTTGACAGGTAGACAAGTGAGTGACACTCTGACATGTGGTGCATTGTTGTCACCTGTCAAGTCAGTCAGTGAGGCGTGACAAGGCTTGACAACCTGTCAGCTTGACAGGTGACAGCTTGACAGGTAGACAAGTGAGTGACACTCTGACATGTGGTGCATTGTTGTCACCTGTCAAGTCAGTCAGTGAGGCGTGACAAGGCTTGACAACCTGTCAGCTTGACAGGTGACAGCTTGACAGGTAGACAAGTGAGTGACACTCTGACATGTGGTGCATTGTTGTCACCTGTCAAGTCAGTCAGTGAGGCGTGACAAGGCTTGACAACCTGTCAGCTTGACAGGTGACAGCTTGACAGGTAGACAAGTGAGTGACACTCTGACATGTGGTGCATTGTTGTCACCTGTCAAGTCAGTCAGTGAGGCGTGACAAGGCTTGACAACCTGTCAGCTTGACAGGTGACAGCTTGACAGGTAGACAAGTGAGTGACACTCTGACATGTGGTGCATTGTTGTCACCTGTCAAGTCAGTCAGTGAGGCGTGACAAGGCTTGACAACCTGTCAGCTTGACAGGTGACAGCTTGACAGGTAGACAAGTGAGTGACACTCTGACATGTGGTGCATTGTTGTCACCTGTCAAGTCAGTCAGTGAGGCGTGACAAGGCTTGACAACCTGTCAGCTTGACAGGTGACAGCTTGACAGGTAGACAAGTGAGTGACACTCTGACATGTGGTGCATTGTTGTCACCTGTCAAGTCAGTCAGTGAGGCGTGACAAGGCTTGACAACCTGTCAGCTTGACAGGTGACAGCTTGACAGGTAGACAAGTGAGTGACACTCTGACATGTGGTGCATTGTTGTCACCTGTCAAGTCAGTCAGTGAGGCGTGACAAGGCTTGACAACCTGTCAGCTTGACAGGTGACAGCTTGACAGGTAGACAAGTGAGTGACACTCTGACATGTGGTGCATTGTTGTCACCTGTCAAGTCAGTCAGTGAGGCGTGACAAGGCTTGACAACCTGTCAGCTTGACAGGTGACAGCTTGACAGGTAGACAAGTGAGTGACACTCTGACATGTGGTGCATTGTTGTCACCTGTCAAGTCAGTCAGTGAGGCGTGACAAGGCTTGACAACCTGTCAGCTTGACAGGTGACAGCTTGACAGGTAGACAAGTGAGTGACACTCTGACATGTGGTGCATTGTTGTCACCTGTCAAGTCAGTCAGTGAGGCGTGACAAGGCTTGACAACCTGTCAGCTTGACAGGTGACAGCTTGACAGGTAGACAAGTGAGTGACACTCTGACATGTGGTGCATTGTTGTCACCTGTCAAGTCAGTCAGTGAGGCGTGACAAGGCTTGACAACCTGTCAGCTTGACAGGTGACAGCTTGACAGGTAGACAAGTGAGTGACACTCTGACATGTGGTGCATTGTTGTCACCTGTCAAGTCAGTCAGTGAGGCGTGACAAGGCTTGACAACCTGTCAGCTTGACAGGTGACAGCTTGACAGGTAGACAAGTGAGTGACACTCTGACATGTGGTGCATTGTTGTCACCTGTCAAGTCAGTCAGTGAGGCGTGACAAGGCTTGACAACCTGTCAGCTTGACAGGTGACAGCTTGACAGGTAGACAAGTGAGTGACACTCTGACATGTGGTGCATTGTTGTCACCTGTCAAGTCAGTCAGTGAGGCGTGACAAGGCTTGACAACCTGTCAGCTTGACAGGTGACAGCTTGACAGGTAGACAAGTGAGTGACACTCTGACATGTGGTGCATTGTTGTCACCTGTCAAGTCAGTCAGTGAGGCGTGACAAGGCTTGACAACCTGTCAGCTTGACAGGTGACAGCTTGACAGGTAGACAAGTGAGTGACACTCTGACATGTGGTGCATTGTTGTCACCTGTCAAGTCAGTCAGTGAGGCGTGACAAGGCTTGACAACCTGTCAGCTTGACAGGTGACAGCTTGACAGGTAGACAAGTGAGTGACACTCTGACATGTGGTGCATTGTTGTCACCTGTCAAGTCAGTCAGTGAGGCGTGACAAGGCTTGACAACCTGTCAGCTTGACAGGTGACAGCTTGACAGGTAGACAAGTGAGTGACACTCTGACATGTGGTGCATTGTTGTCACCTGTCAAGTCAGTCAGTGAGGCGTGACAAGGCTTGACAACCTGTCAGCTTGACAGGTGACAGCTTGACAGGTAGACAAGTGAGTGACACTCTGACATGTGGTGCATTGTTGTCACCTGTCAAGTCAGTCAGTGAGGCGTGACAAGGCTTGACAACCTGTCAGCTTGACAGGTGACAGCTTGACAGGTAGACAAGTGAGTGACACTCTGACATGTGGTGCATTGTTGTCACCTGTCAAGTCAGTCAGTGAGGCGTGACAAGGCTTGACAACCTGTCAGCTTGACAGGTGACAGCTTGACAGGTAGACAAGTGAGTGACACTCTGACATGTGGTGCATTGTTGTCACCTGTCAAGTCAGTCAGTGAGGCGTGACAAGGCTTGACAACCTGTCAGCTTGACAGGTGACAGCTTGACAGGTAGACAAGTGAGTGACACTCTGACATGTGGTGCATTGTTGTCACCTGTCAAGTCAGTCAGTGAGGCGTGACAAGGCTTGACAACCTGTCAGCTTGACAGGTGACAGCTTGACAGGTAGACAAGTGAGTGACACTCTGACATGTGGTGCATTGTTGTCACCTGTCAAGTCAGTCAGTGAGGCGTGACAAGGCTTGACAACCTGTCAGCTTGACAGGTGACAGCTTGACAGGTAGACAAGTGAGTGACACTCTGACATGTGGTGCATTGTTGTCACCTGTCAAGTCAGTCAGTGAGGCGTGACAAGGCTTGACAACCTGTCAGCTTGACAGGTGACAGCTTGACAGGTAGACAAGTGAGTGACACTCTGACATGTGGTGCATTGTTGTCACCTGTCAAGTCAGTCAGTGAGGCGTGACAAGGCTTGACAACCTGTCAGCTTGACAGGTGACAGCTTGACAGGTAGACAAGTGAGTGACACTCTGACATGTGGTGCATTGTTGTCACCTGTCAAGTCAGTCAGTGAGGCGTGACAAGGCTTGACAACCTGTCAGCTTGACAGGTGACAGCTTGACAGGTAGACAAGTGAGTGACACTCTGACATGTGGTGCATTGTTGTCACCTGTCAAGTCAGTCAGTGAGGCGTGACAAGGCTTGACAACCTGTCAGCTTGACAGGTGACAGCTTGACAGGTAGACAAGTGAGTGACACTCTGACATGTGGTGCATTGTTGTCACCTGTCAAGTCAGTCAGTGAGGCGTGACAAGGCTTGACAACCTGTCAGCTTGACAGGTGACAGCTTGACAGGTAGACAAGTGAGTGACACTCTGACATGTGGTGCATTGTTGTCACCTGTCAAGTCAGTCAGTGAGGCGTGACAAGGCTTGACAACCTGTCAGCTTGACAGGTGACAGCTTGACAGGTAGACAAGTGAGTGACACTCTGACATGTGGTGCATTGTTGTCACCTGTCAAGTCAGTCAGTGAGGCGTGACAAGGCTTGACAACCTGTCAGCTTGACAGGTGACAGCTTGACAGGTAGACAAGTGAGTGACACTCTGACATGTGGTGCATTGTTGTCACCTGTCAAGTCAGTCAGTGAGGCGTGACAAGGCTTGACAACCTGTCAGCTTGACAGGTGACAGCTTGACAGGTAGACAAGTGAGTGACACTCTGACATGTGGTGCATTGTTGTCACCTGTCAAGTCAGTCAGTGAGGCGTGACAAGGCTTGACAACCTGTCAGCTTGACAGGTGACAGCTTGACAGGTAGACAAGTGAGTGACACTCTGACATGTGGTGCATTGTTGTCACCTGTCAAGTCAGTCAGTGAGGCGTGACAAGGCTTGACAACCTGTCAGCTTGACAGGTGACAGCTTGACAGGTAGACAAGTGAGTGACACTCTGACATGTGGTGCATTGTTGTCACCTGTCAAGTCAGTCAGTGAGGCGTGACAAGGCTTGACAACCTGTCAGCTTGACAGGTGACAGCTTGACAGGTAGACAAGTGAGTGACACTCTGACATGTGGTGCATTGTTGTCACCTGTCAAGTCAGTCAGTGAGGCGTGACAAGGCTTGACAACCTGTCAGCTTGACAGGTGACAGCTTGACAGGTAGACAAGTGAGTGACACTCTGACATGTGGTGCATTGTTGTCACCTGTCAAGTCAGTCAGTGAGGCGTGACAAGGCTTGACAACCTGTCAGCTTGACAGGTGACAGCTTGACAGGTAGACAAGTGAGTGACACTCTGACATGTGGTGCATTGTTGTCACCTGTCAAGTCAGTCAGTGAGGCGTGACAAGGCTTGACAACCTGTCAGCTTGACAGGTGACAGCTTGACAGGTAGACAAGTGAGTGACACTCTGACATGTGGTGCATTGTTGTCACCTGTCAAGTCAGTCAGTGAGGCGTGACAAGGCTTGACAACCTGTCAGCTTGACAGGTGACAGCTTGACAGGTAGACAAGTGAGTGACACTCTGACATGTGGTGCATTGTTGTCACCTGTCAAGTCAGTCAGTGAGGCGTGACAAGGCTTGACAACCTGTCAGCTTGACAGGTGACAGCTTGACAGGTAGACAAGTGAGTGACACTCTGACATGTGGTGCATTGTTGTCACCTGTCAAGTCAGTCAGTGAGGCGTGACAAGGCTTGACAACCTGTCAGCTTGACAGGTGACAGCTTGACAGGTAGACAAGTGAGTGACACTCTGACATGTGGTGCATTGTTGTCACCTGTCAAGTCAGTCAGTGAGGCGTGACAAGGCTTGACAACCTGTCAGCTTGACAGGTGACAGCTTGACAGGTAGACAAGTGAGTGACACTCTGACATGTGGTGCATTGTTGTCACCTGTCAAGTCAGTCAGTGAGGCGTGACAAGGCTTGACAACCTGTCAGCTTGACAGGTGACAGCTTGACAGGTAGACAAGTGAGTGACACTCTGACATGTGGTGCATTGTTGTCACCTGTCAAGTCAGTCAGTGAGGCGTGACAAGGCTTGACAACCTGTCAGCTTGACAGGTGACAGCTTGACAGGTAGACAAGTGAGTGACACTCTGACATGTGGTGCATTGTTGTCACCTGTCAAGTCAGTCAGTGAGGCGTGACAAGGCTTGACAACCTGTCAGCTTGACAGGTGACAGCTTGACAGGTAGACAAGTGAGTGACACTCTGACATGTGGTGCATTGTTGTCACCTGTCAAGTCAGTCAGTGAGGCGTGACAAGGCTTGACAACCTGTCAGCTTGACAGGTGACAGCTTGACAGGTAGACAAGTGAGTGACACTCTGACATGTGGTGCATTGTTGTCACCTGTCAAGTCAGTCAGTGAGGCGTGACAAGGCTTGACAACCTGTCAGCTTGACAGGTGACAGCTTGACAGGTAGACAAGTGAGTGACACTCTGACATGTGGTGCATTGTTGTCACCTGTCAAGTCAGTCAGTGAGGCGTGACAAGGCTTGACAACCTGTCAGCTTGACAGGTGACAGCTTGACAGGTAGACAAGTGAGTGACACTCTGACATGTGGTGCATTGTTGTCACCTGTCAAGTCAGTCAGTGAGGCGTGACAAGGCTTGACAACCTGTCAGCTTGACAGGTGACAGCTTGACAGGTAGACAAGTGAGTGACACTCTGACATGTGGTGCATTGTTGTCACCTGTCAAGTCAGTCAGTGAGGCGTGACAAGGCTTGACAACCTGTCAGCTTGACAGGTGACAGCTTGACAGGTAGACAAGTGAGTGACACTCTGACATGTGGTGCATTGTTGTCACCTGTCAAGTCAGTCAGTGAGGCGTGACAAGGCTTGACAACCTGTCAGCTTGACAGGTGACAGCTTGACAGGTAGACAAGTGAGTGACACTCTGACATGTGGTGCATTGTTGTCACCTGTCAAGTCAGTCAGTGAGGCGTGACAAGGCTTGACAACCTGTCAGCTTGACAGGTGACAGCTTGACAGGTAGACAAGTGAGTGACACTCTGACATGTGGTGCATTGTTGTCACCTGTCAAGTCAGTCAGTGAGGCGTGACAAGGCTTGACAACCTGTCAGCTTGACAGGTGACAGCTTGACAGGTAGACAAGTGAGTGACACTCTGACATGTGGTGCATTGTTGTCACCTGTCAAGTCAGTCAGTGAGGCGTGACAAGGCTTGACAACCTGTCAGCTTGACAGGTGACAGCTTGACAGGTAGACAAGTGAGTGACACTCTGACATGTGGTGCATTGTTGTCACCTGTCAAGTCAGTCAGTGAGGCGTGACAAGGCTTGACAACCTGTCAGCTTGACAGGTGACAGCTTGACAGGTAGACAAGTGAGTGACACTCTGACATGTGGTGCATTGTTGTCACCTGTCAAGTCAGTCAGTGAGGCGTGACAAGGCTTGACAACCTGTCAGCTTGACAGGTGACAGCTTGACAGGTAGACAAGTGAGTGACACTCTGACATGTGGTGCATTGTTGTCACCTGTCAAGTCAGTCAGTGAGGCGTGACAAGGCTTGACAACCTGTCAGCTTGACAGGTGACAGCTTGACAGGTAGACAAGTGAGTGACACTCTGACATGTGGTGCATTGTTGTCACCTGTCAAGTCAGTCAGTGAGGCGTGACAAGGCTTGACAACCTGTCAGCTTGACAGGTGACAGCTTGACAGGTAGACAAGTGAGTGACACTCTGACATGTGGTGCATTGTTGTCACCTGTCAAGTCAGTCAGTGAGGCGTGACAAGGCTTGACAACCTGTCAGCTTGACAGGTGACAGCTTGACAGGTAGACAAGTGAGTGACACTCTGACATGTGGTGCATTGTTGTCACCTGTCAAGTCAGTCAGTGAGGCGTGACAAGGCTTGACAACCTGTCAGCTTGACAGGTGACAGCTTGACAGGTAGACAAGTGAGTGACACTCTGACATGTGGTGCATTGTTGTCACCTGTCAAGTCAGTCAGTGAGGCGTGACAAGGCTTGACAACCTGTCAGCTTGACAGGTGACAGCTTGACAGGTAGACAAGTGAGTGACACTCTGACATGTGGTGCATTGTTGTCACCTGTCAAGTCAGTCAGTGAGGCGTGACAAGGCTTGACAACCTGTCAGCTTGACAGGTGACAGCTTGACAGGTAGACAAGTGAGTGACACTCTGACATGTGGTGCATTGTTGTCACCTGTCAAGTCAGTCAGTGAGGCGTGACAAGGCTTGACAACCTGTCAGCTTGACAGGTGACAGCTTGACAGGTAGACAAGTGAGTGACACTCTGACATGTGGTGCATTGTTGTCACCTGTCAAGTCAGTCAGTGAGGCGTGACAAGGCTTGACAACCTGTCAGCTTGACAGGTGACAGCTTGACAGGTAGACAAGTGAGTGACACTCTGACATGTGGTGCATTGTTGTCACCTGTCAAGTCAGTCAGTGAGGCGTGACAAGGCTTGACAACCTGTCAGCTTGACAGGTGACAGCTTGACAGGTAGACAAGTGAGTGACACTCTGACATGTGGTGCATTGTTGTCACCTGTCAAGTCAGTCAGTGAGGCGTGACAAGGCTTGACAACCTGTCAGCTTGACAGGTGACAGCTTGACAGGTAGACAAGTGAGTGACACTCTGACATGTGGTGCATTGTTGTCACCTGTCAAGTCAGTCAGTGAGGCGTGACAAGGCTTGACAACCTGTCAGCTTGACAGGTGACAGCTTGACAGGTAGACAAGTGAGTGACACTCTGACATGTGGTGCATTGTTGTCACCTGTCAAGTCAGTCAGTGAGGCGTGACAAGGCTTGACAACCTGTCAGCTTGACAGGTGACAGCTTGACAGGTAGACAAGTGAGTGACACTCTGACATGTGGTGCATTGTTGTCACCTGTCAAGTCAGTCAGTGAGGCGTGACAAGGCTTGACAACCTGTCAGCTTGACAGGTGACAGCTTGACAGGTAGACAAGTGAGTGACACTCTGACATGTGGTGCATTGTTGTCACCTGTCAAGTCAGTCAGTGAGGCGTGACAAGGCTTGACAACCTGTCAGCTTGACAGGTGACAGCTTGACAGGTAGACAAGTGAGTGACACTCTGACATGTGGTGCATTGTTGTCACCTGTCAAGTCAGTCAGTGAGGCGTGACAAGGCTTGACAACCTGTCAGCTTGACAGGTGACAGCTTGACAGGTAGACAAGTGAGTGACACTCTGACATGTGGTGCATTGTTGTCACCTGTCAAGTCAGTCAGTGAGGCGTGACAAGGCTTGACAACCTGTCAGCTTGACAGGTGACAGCTTGACAGGTAGACAAGTGAGTGACACTCTGACATGTGGTGCATTGTTGTCACCTGTCAAGTCAGTCAGTGAGGCGTGACAAGGCTTGACAACCTGTCAGCTTGACAGGTGACAGCTTGACAGGTAGACAAGTGAGTGACACTCTGACATGTGGTGCATTGTTGTCACCTGTCAAGTCAGTCAGTGAGGCGTGACAAGGCTTGACAACCTGTCAGCTTGACAGGTGACAGCTTGACAGGTAGACAAGTGAGTGACACTCTGACATGTGGTGCATTGTTGTCACCTGTCAAGTCAGTCAGTGAGGCGTGACAAGGCTTGACAACCTGTCAGCTTGACAGGTGACAGCTTGACAGGTAGACAAGTGAGTGACACTCTGACATGTGGTGCATTGTTGTCACCTGTCAAGTCAGTCAGTGAGGCGTGACAAGGCTTGACAACCTGTCAGCTTGACAGGTGACAGCTTGACAGGTAGACAAGTGAGTGACACTCTGACATGTGGTGCATTGTTGTCACCTGTCAAGTCAGTCAGTGAGGCGTGACAAGGCTTGACAACCTGTCAGCTTGACAGGTGACAGCTTGACAGGTAGACAAGTGAGTGACACTCTGACATGTGGTGCATTGTTGTCACCTGTCAAGTCAGTCAGTGAGGCGTGACAAGGCTTGACAACCTGTCAGCTTGACAGGTGACAGCTTGACAGGTAGACAAGTGAGTGACACTCTGACATGTGGTGCATTGTTGTCACCTGTCAAGTCAGTCAGTGAGGCGTGACAAGGCTTGACAACCTGTCAGCTTGACAGGTGACAGCTTGACAGGTAGACAAGTGAGTGACACTCTGACATGTGGTGCATTGTTGTCACCTGTCAAGTCAGTCAGTGAGGCGTGACAAGGCTTGACAACCTGTCAGCTTGACAGGTGACAGCTTGACAGGTAGACAAGTGAGTGACACTCTGACATGTGGTGCATTGTTGTCACCTGTCAAGTCAGTCAGTGAGGCGTGACAAGGCTTGACAACCTGTCAGCTTGACAGGTGACAGCTTGACAGGTAGACAAGTGAGTGACACTCTGACATGTGGTGCATTGTTGTCACCTGTCAAGTCAGTCAGTGAGGCGTGACAAGGCTTGACAACCTGTCAGCTTGACAGGTGACAGCTTGACAGGTAGACAAGTGAGTGACACTCTGACATGTGGTGCATTGTTGTCACCTGTCAAGTCAGTCAGTGAGGCGTGACAAGGCTTGACAACCTGTCAGCTTGACAGGTGACAGCTTGACAGGTAGACAAGTGAGTGACACTCTGACATGTGGTGCATTGTTGTCACCTGTCAAGTCAGTCAGTGAGGCGTGACAAGGCTTGACAACCTGTCAGCTTGACAGGTGACAGCTTGACAGGTAGACAAGTGAGTGACACTCTGACATGTGGTGCATTGTTGTCACCTGTCAAGTCAGTCAGTGAGGCGTGACAAGGCTTGACAACCTGTCAGCTTGACAGGTGACAGCTTGACAGGTAGACAAGTGAGTGACACTCTGACATGTGGTGCATTGTTGTCACCTGTCAAGTCAGTCAGTGAGGCGTGACAAGGCTTGACAACCTGTCAGCTTGACAGGTGACAGCTTGACAGGTAGACAAGTGAGTGACACTCTGACATGTGGTGCATTGTTGTCACCTGTCAAGTCAGTCAGTGAGGCGTGACAAGGCTTGACAACCTGTCAGCTTGACAGGTGACAGCTTGACAGGTAGACAAGTGAGTGACACTCTGACATGTGGTGCATTGTTGTCACCTGTCAAGTCAGTCAGTGAGGCGTGACAAGGCTTGACAACCTGTCAGCTTGACAGGTGACAGCTTGACAGGTAGACAAGTGAGTGACACTCTGACATGTGGTGCATTGTTGTCACCTGTCAAGTCAGTCAGTGAGGCGTGACAAGGCTTGACAACCTGTCAGCTTGACAGGTGACAGCTTGACAGGTAGACAAGTGAGTGACACTCTGACATGTGGTGCATTGTTGTCACCTGTCAAGTCAGTCAGTGAGGCGTGACAAGGCTTGACAACCTGTCAGCTTGACAGGTGACAGCTTGACAGGTAGACAAGTGAGTGACACTCTGACATGTGGTGCATTGTTGTCACCTGTCAAGTCAGTCAGTGAGGCGTGACAAGGCTTGACAACCTGTCAGCTTGACAGGTGACAGCTTGACAGGTAGACAAGTGAGTGACACTCTGACATGTGGTGCATTGTTGTCACCTGTCAAGTCAGTCAGTGAGGCGTGACAAGGCTTGACAACCTGTCAGCTTGACAGGTGACAGCTTGACAGGTAGACAAGTGAGTGACACTCTGACATGTGGTGCATTGTTGTCACCTGTCAAGTCAGTCAGTGAGGCGTGACAAGGCTTGACAACCTGTCAGCTTGACAGGTGACAGCTTGACAGGTAGACAAGTGAGTGACACTCTGACATGTGGTGCATTGTTGTCACCTGTCAAGTCAGTCAGTGAGGCGTGACAAGGCTTGACAACCTGTCAGCTTGACAGGTGACAGCTTGACAGGTAGACAAGTGAGTGACACTCTGACATGTGGTGCATTGTTGTCACCTGTCAAGTCAGTCAGTGAGGCGTGACAAGGCTTGACAACCTGTCAGCTTGACAGGTGACAGCTTGACAGGTAGACAAGTGAGTGACACTCTGACATGTGGTGCATTGTTGTCACCTGTCAAGTCAGTCAGTGAGGCGTGACAAGGCTTGACAACCTGTCAGCTTGACAGGTGACAGCTTGACAGGTAGACAAGTGAGTGACACTCTGACATGTGGTGCATTGTTGTCACCTGTCAAGTCAGTCAGTGAGGCGTGACAAGGCTTGACAACCTGTCAGCTTGACAGGTGACAGCTTGACAGGTAGACAAGTGAGTGACACTCTGACATGTGGTGCATTGTTGTCACCTGTCAAGTCAGTCAGTGAGGCGTGACAAGGCTTGACAACCTGTCAGCTTGACAGGTGACAGCTTGACAGGTAGACAAGTGAGTGACACTCTGACATGTGGTGCATTGTTGTCACCTGTCAAGTCAGTCAGTGAGGCGTGACAAGGCTTGACAACCTGTCAGCTTGACAGGTGACAGCTTGACAGGTAGACAAGTGAGTGACACTCTGACATGTGGTGCATTGTTGTCACCTGTCAAGTCAGTCAGTGAGGCGTGACAAGGCTTGACAACCTGTCAGCTTGACAGGTGACAGCTTGACAGGTAGACAAGTGAGTGACACTCTGACATGTGGTGCATTGTTGTCACCTGTCAAGTCAGTCAGTGAGGCGTGACAAGGCTTGACAACCTGTCAGCTTGACAGGTGACAGCTTGACAGGTAGACAAGTGAGTGACACTCTGACATGTGGTGCATTGTTGTCACCTGTCAAGTCAGTCAGTGAGGCGTGACAAGGCTTGACAACCTGTCAGCTTGACAGGTGACAGCTTGACAGGTAGACAAGTGAGTGACACTCTGACATGTGGTGCATTGTTGTCACCTGTCAAGTCAGTCAGTGAGGCGTGACAAGGCTTGACAACCTGTCAGCTTGACAGGTGACAGCTTGACAGGTAGACAAGTGAGTGACACTCTGACATGTGGTGCATTGTTGTCACCTGTCAAGTCAGTCAGTGAGGCGTGACAAGGCTTGACAACCTGTCAGCTTGACAGGTGACAGCTTGACAGGTAGACAAGTGAGTGACACTCTGACATGTGGTGCATTGTTGTCACCTGTCAAGTCAGTCAGTGAGGCGTGACAAGGCTTGACAACCTGTCAGCTTGACAGGTGACAGCTTGACAGGTAGACAAGTGAGTGACACTCTGACATGTGGTGCATTGTTGTCACCTGTCAAGTCAGTCAGTGAGGCGTGACAAGGCTTGACAACCTGTCAGCTTGACAGGTGACAGCTTGACAGGTAGACAAGTGAGTGACACTCTGACATGTGGTGCATTGTTGTCACCTGTCAAGTCAGTCAGTGAGGCGTGACAAGGCTTGACAACCTGTCAGCTTGACAGGTGACAGCTTGACAGGTAGACAAGTGAGTGACACTCTGACATGTGGTGCATTGTTGTCACCTGTCAAGTCAGTCAGTGAGGCGTGACAAGGCTTGACAACCTGTCAGCTTGACAGGTGACAGCTTGACAGGTAGACAAGTGAGTGACACTCTGACATGTGGTGCATTGTTGTCACCTGTCAAGTCAGTCAGTGAGGCGTGACAAGGCTTGACAACCTGTCAGCTTGACAGGTGACAGCTTGACAGGTAGACAAGTGAGTGACACTCTGACATGTGGTGCATTGTTGTCACCTGTCAAGTCAGTCAGTGAGGCGTGACAAGGCTTGACAACCTGTCAGCTTGACAGGTGACAGCTTGACAGGTAGACAAGTGAGTGACACTCTGACATGTGGTGCATTGTTGTCACCTGTCAAGTCAGTCAGTGAGGCGTGACAAGGCTTGACAACCTGTCAGCTTGACAGGTGACAGCTTGACAGGTAGACAAGTGAGTGACACTCTGACATGTGGTGCATTGTTGTCACCTGTCAAGTCAGTCAGTGAGGCGTGACAAGGCTTGACAACCTGTCAGCTTGACAGGTGACAGCTTGACAGGTAGACAAGTGAGTGACACTCTGACATGTGGTGCATTGTTGTCACCTGTCAAGTCAGTCAGTGAGGCGTGACAAGGCTTGACAACCTGTCAGCTTGACAGGTGACAGCTTGACAGGTAGACAAGTGAGTGACACTCTGACATGTGGTGCATTGTTGTCACCTGTCAAGTCAGTCAGTGAGGCGTGACAAGGCTTGACAACCTGTCAGCTTGACAGGTGACAGCTTGACAGGTAGACAAGTGAGTGACACTCTGACATGTGGTGCATTGTTGTCACCTGTCAAGTCAGTCAGTGAGGCGTGACAAGGCTTGACAACCTGTCAGCTTGACAGGTGACAGCTTGACAGGTAGACAAGTGAGTGACACTCTGACATGTGGTGCATTGTTGTCACCTGTCAAGTCAGTCAGTGAGGCGTGACAAGGCTTGACAACCTGTCAGCTTGACAGGTGACAGCTTGACAGGTAGACAAGTGAGTGACACTCTGACATGTGGTGCATTGTTGTCACCTGTCAAGTCAGTCAGTGAGGCGTGACAAGGCTTGACAACCTGTCAGCTTGACAGGTGACAGCTTGACAGGTAGACAAGTGAGTGACACTCTGACATGTGGTGCATTGTTGTCACCTGTCAAGTCAGTCAGTGAGGCGTGACAAGGCTTGACAACCTGTCAGCTTGACAGGTGACAGCTTGACAGGTAGACAAGTGAGTGACACTCTGACATGTGGTGCATTGTTGTCACCTGTCAAGTCAGTCAGTGAGGCGTGACAAGGCTTGACAACCTGTCAGCTTGACAGGTGACAGCTTGACAGGTAGACAAGTGAGTGACACTCTGACATGTGGTGCATTGTTGTCACCTGTCAAGTCAGTCAGTGAGGCGTGACAAGGCTTGACAACCTGTCAGCTTGACAGGTGACAGCTTGACAGGTAGACAAGTGAGTGACACTCTGACATGTGGTGCATTGTTGTCACCTGTCAAGTCAGTCAGTGAGGCGTGACAAGGCTTGACAACCTGTCAGCTTGACAGGTGACAGCTTGACAGGTAGACAAGTGAGTGACACTCTGACATGTGGTGCATTGTTGTCACCTGTCAAGTCAGTCAGTGAGGCGTGACAAGGCTTGACAACCTGTCAGCTTGACAGGTGACAGCTTGACAGGTAGACAAGTGAGTGACACTCTGACATGTGGTGCATTGTTGTCACCTGTCAAGTCAGTCAGTGAGGCGTGACAAGGCTTGACAACCTGTCAGCTTGACAGGTGACAGCTTGACAGGTAGACAAGTGAGTGACACTCTGACATGTGGTGCATTGTTGTCACCTGTCAAGTCAGTCAGTGAGGCGTGACAAGGCTTGACAACCTGTCAGCTTGACAGGTGACAGCTTGACAGGTAGACAAGTGAGTGACACTCTGACATGTGGTGCATTGTTGTCACCTGTCAAGTCAGTCAGTGAGGCGTGACAAGGCTTGACAACCTGTCAGCTTGACAGGTGACAGCTTGACAGGTAGACAAGTGAGTGACACTCTGACATGTGGTGCATTGTTGTCACCTGTCAAGTCAGTCAGTGAGGCGTGACAAGGCTTGACAACCTGTCAGCTTGACAGGTGACAGCTTGACAGGTAGACAAGTGAGTGACACTCTGACATGTGGTGCATTGTTGTCACCTGTCAAGTCAGTCAGTGAGGCGTGACAAGGCTTGACAACCTGTCAGCTTGACAGGTGACAGCTTGACAGGTAGACAAGTGAGTGACACTCTGACATGTGGTGCATTGTTGTCACCTGTCAAGTCAGTCAGTGAGGCGTGACAAGGCTTGACAACCTGTCAGCTTGACAGGTGACAGCTTGACAGGTAGACAAGTGAGTGACACTCTGACATGTGGTGCATTGTTGTCACCTGTCAAGTCAGTCAGTGAGGCGTGACAAGGCTTGACAACCTGTCAGCTTGACAGGTGACAGCTTGACAGGTAGACAAGTGAGTGACACTCTGACATGTGGTGCATTGTTGTCACCTGTCAAGTCAGTCAGTGAGGCGTGACAAGGCTTGACAACCTGTCAGCTTGACAGGTGACAGCTTGACAGGTAGACAAGTGAGTGACACTCTGACATGTGGTGCATTGTTGTCACCTGTCAAGTCAGTCAGTGAGGCGTGACAAGGCTTGACAACCTGTCAGCTTGACAGGTGACAGCTTGACAGGTAGACAAGTGAGTGACACTCTGACATGTGGTGCATTGTTGTCACCTGTCAAGTCAGTCAGTGAGGCGTGACAAGGCTTGACAACCTGTCAGCTTGACAGGTGACAGCTTGACAGGTAGACAAGTGAGTGACACTCTGACATGTGGTGCATTGTTGTCACCTGTCAAGTCAGTCAGTGAGGCGTGACAAGGCTTGACAACCTGTCAGCTTGACAGGTGACAGCTTGACAGGTAGACAAGTGAGTGACACTCTGACATGTGGTGCATTGTTGTCACCTGTCAAGTCAGTCAGTGAGGCGTGACAAGGCTTGACAACCTGTCAGCTTGACAGGTGACAGCTTGACAGGTAGACAAGTGAGTGACACTCTGACATGTGGTGCATTGTTGTCACCTGTCAAGTCAGTCAGTGAGGCGTGACAAGGCTTGACAACCTGTCAGCTTGACAGGTGACAGCTTGACAGGTAGACAAGTGAGTGACACTCTGACATGTGGTGCATTGTTGTCACCTGTCAAGTCAGTCAGTGAGGCGTGACAAGGCTTGACAACCTGTCAGCTTGACAGGTGACAGCTTGACAGGTAGACAAGTGAGTGACACTCTGACATGTGGTGCATTGTTGTCACCTGTCAAGTCAGTCAGTGAGGCGTGACAAGGCTTGACAACCTGTCAGCTTGACAGGTGACAGCTTGACAGGTAGACAAGTGAGTGACACTCTGACATGTGGTGCATTGTTGTCACCTGTCAAGTCAGTCAGTGAGGCGTGACAAGGCTTGACAACCTGTCAGCTTGACAGGTGACAGCTTGACAGGTAGACAAGTGAGTGACACTCTGACATGTGGTGCATTGTTGTCACCTGTCAAGTCAGTCAGTGAGGCGTGACAAGGCTTGACAACCTGTCAGCTTGACAGGTGACAGCTTGACAGGTAGACAAGTGAGTGACACTCTGACATGTGGTGCATTGTTGTCACCTGTCAAGTCAGTCAGTGAGGCGTGACAAGGCTTGACAACCTGTCAGCTTGACAGGTGACAGCTTGACAGGTAGACAAGTGAGTGACACTCTGACATGTGGTGCATTGTTGTCACCTGTCAAGTCAGTCAGTGAGGCGTGACAAGGCTTGACAACCTGTCAGCTTGACAGGTGACAGCTTGACAGGTAGACAAGTGAGTGACACTCTGACATGTGGTGCATTGTTGTCACCTGTCAAGTCAGTCAGTGAGGCGTGACAAGGCTTGACAACCTGTCAGCTTGACAGGTGACAGCTTGACAGGTAGACAAGTGAGTGACACTCTGACATGTGGTGCATTGTTGTCACCTGTCAAGTCAGTCAGTGAGGCGTGACAAGGCTTGACAACCTGTCAGCTTGACAGGTGACAGCTTGACAGGTAGACAAGTGAGTGACACTCTGACATGTGGTGCATTGTTGTCACCTGTCAAGTCAGTCAGTGAGGCGTGACAAGGCTTGACAACCTGTCAGCTTGACAGGTGACAGCTTGACAGGTAGACAAGTGAGTGACACTCTGACATGTGGTGCATTGTTGTCACCTGTCAAGTCAGTCAGTGAGGCGTGACAAGGCTTGACAACCTGTCAGCTTGACAGGTGACAGCTTGACAGGTAGACAAGTGAGTGACACTCTGACATGTGGTGCATTGTTGTCACCTGTCAAGTCAGTCAGTGAGGCGTGACAAGGCTTGACAACCTGTCAGCTTGACAGGTGACAGCTTGACAGGTAGACAAGTGAGTGACACTCTGACATGTGGTGCATTGTTGTCACCTGTCAAGTCAGTCAGTGAGGCGTGACAAGGCTTGACAACCTGTCAGCTTGACAGGTGACAGCTTGACAGGTAGACAAGTGAGTGACACTCTGACATGTGGTGCATTGTTGTCACCTGTCAAGTCAGTCAGTGAGGCGTGACAAGGCTTGACAACCTGTCAGCTTGACAGGTGACAGCTTGACAGGTAGACAAGTGAGTGACACTCTGACATGTGGTGCATTGTTGTCACCTGTCAAGTCAGTCAGTGAGGCGTGACAAGGCTTGACAACCTGTCAGCTTGACAGGTGACAGCTTGACAGGTAGACAAGTGAGTGACACTCTGACATGTGGTGCATTGTTGTCACCTGTCAAGTCAGTCAGTGAGGCGTGACAAGGCTTGACAACCTGTCAGCTTGACAGGTGACAGCTTGACAGGTAGACAAGTGAGTGACACTCTGACATGTGGTGCATTGTTGTCACCTGTCAAGTCAGTCAGTGAGGCGTGACAAGGCTTGACAACCTGTCAGCTTGACAGGTGACAGCTTGACAGGTAGACAAGTGAGTGACACTCTGACATGTGGTGCATTGTTGTCACCTGTCAAGTCAGTCAGTGAGGCGTGACAAGGCTTGACAACCTGTCAGCTTGACAGGTGACAGCTTGACAGGTAGACAAGTGAGTGACACTCTGACATGTGGTGCATTGTTGTCACCTGTCAAGTCAGTCAGTGAGGCGTGACAAGGCTTGACAACCTGTCAGCTTGACAGGTGACAGCTTGACAGGTAGACAAGTGAGTGACACTCTGACATGTGGTGCATTGTTGTCACCTGTCAAGTCAGTCAGTGAGGCGTGACAAGGCTTGACAACCTGTCAGCTTGACAGGTGACAGCTTGACAGGTAGACAAGTGAGTGACACTCTGACATGTGGTGCATTGTTGTCACCTGTCAAGTCAGTCAGTGAGGCGTGACAAGGCTTGACAACCTGTCAGCTTGACAGGTGACAGCTTGACAGGTAGACAAGTGAGTGACACTCTGACATGTGGTGCATTGTTGTCACCTGTCAAGTCAGTCAGTGAGGCGTGACAAGGCTTGACAACCTGTCAGCTTGACAGGTGACAGCTTGACAGGTAGACAAGTGAGTGACACTCTGACATGTGGTGCATTGTTGTCACCTGTCAAGTCAGTCAGTGAGGCGTGACAAGGCTTGACAACCTGTCAGCTTGACAGGTGACAGCTTGACAGGTAGACAAGTGAGTGACACTCTGACATGTGGTGCATTGTTGTCACCTGTCAAGTCAGTCAGTGAGGCGTGACAAGGCTTGACAACCTGTCAGCTTGACAGGTGACAGCTTGACAGGTAGACAAGTGAGTGACACTCTGACATGTGGTGCATTGTTGTCACCTGTCAAGTCAGTCAGTGAGGCGTGACAAGGCTTGACAACCTGTCAGCTTGACAGGTGACAGCTTGACAGGTAGACAAGTGAGTGACACTCTGACATGTGGTGCATTGTTGTCACCTGTCAAGTCAGTCAGTGAGGCGTGACAAGGCTTGACAACCTGTCAGCTTGACAGGTGACAGCTTGACAGGTAGACAAGTGAGTGACACTCTGACATGTGGTGCATTGTTGTCACCTGTCAAGTCAGTCAGTGAGGCGTGACAAGGCTTGACAACCTGTCAGCTTGACAGGTGACAGCTTGACAGGTAGACAAGTGAGTGACACTCTGACATGTGGTGCATTGTTGTCACCTGTCAAGTCAGTCAGTGAGGCGTGACAAGGCTTGACAACCTGTCAGCTTGACAGGTGACAGCTTGACAGGTAGACAAGTGAGTGACACTCTGACATGTGGTGCATTGTTGTCACCTGTCAAGTCAGTCAGTGAGGCGTGACAAGGCTTGACAACCTGTCAGCTTGACAGGTGACAGCTTGACAGGTAGACAAGTGAGTGACACTCTGACATGTGGTGCATTGTTGTCACCTGTCAAGTCAGTCAGTGAGGCGTGACAAGGCTTGACAACCTGTCAGCTTGACAGGTGACAGCTTGACAGGTAGACAAGTGAGTGACACTCTGACATGTGGTGCATTGTTGTCACCTGTCAAGTCAGTCAGTGAGGCGTGACAAGGCTTGACAACCTGTCAGCTTGACAGGTGACAGCTTGACAGGTAGACAAGTGAGTGACACTCTGACATGTGGTGCATTGTTGTCACCTGTCAAGTCAGTCAGTGAGGCGTGACAAGGCTTGACAACCTGTCAGCTTGACAGGTGACAGCTTGACAGGTAGACAAGTGAGTGACACTCTGACATGTGGTGCATTGTTGTCACCTGTCAAGTCAGTCAGTGAGGCGTGACAAGGCTTGACAACCTGTCAGCTTGACAGGTGACAGCTTGACAGGTAGACAAGTGAGTGACACTCTGACATGTGGTGCATTGTTGTCACCTGTCAAGTCAGTCAGTGAGGCGTGACAAGGCTTGACAACCTGTCAGCTTGACAGGTGACAGCTTGACAGGTAGACAAGTGAGTGACACTCTGACATGTGGTGCATTGTTGTCACCTGTCAAGTCAGTCAGTGAGGCGTGACAAGGCTTGACAACCTGTCAGCTTGACAGGTGACAGCTTGACAGGTAGACAAGTGAGTGACACTCTGACATGTGGTGCATTGTTGTCACCTGTCAAGTCAGTCAGTGAGGCGTGACAAGGCTTGACAACCTGTCAGCTTGACAGGTGACAGCTTGACAGGTAGACAAGTGAGTGACACTCTGACATGTGGTGCATTGTTGTCACCTGTCAAGTCAGTCAGTGAGGCGTGACAAGGCTTGACAACCTGTCAGCTTGACAGGTGACAGCTTGACAGGTAGACAAGTGAGTGACACTCTGACATGTGGTGCATTGTTGTCACCTGTCAAGTCAGTCAGTGAGGCGTGACAAGGCTTGACAACCTGTCAGCTTGACAGGTGACAGCTTGACAGGTAGACAAGTGAGTGACACTCTGACATGTGGTGCATTGTTGTCACCTGTCAAGTCAGTCAGTGAGGCGTGACAAGGCTTGACAACCTGTCAGCTTGACAGGTGACAGCTTGACAGGTAGACAAGTGAGTGACACTCTGACATGTGGTGCATTGTTGTCACCTGTCAAGTCAGTCAGTGAGGCGTGACAAGGCTTGACAACCTGTCAGCTTGACAGGTGACAGCTTGACAGGTAGACAAGTGAGTGACACTCTGACATGTGGTGCATTGTTGTCACCTGTCAAGTCAGTCAGTGAGGCGTGACAAGGCTTGACAACCTGTCAGCTTGACAGGTGACAGCTTGACAGGTAGACAAGTGAGTGACACTCTGACATGTGGTGCATTGTTGTCACCTGTCAAGTCAGTCAGTGAGGCGTGACAAGGCTTGACAACCTGTCAGCTTGACAGGTGACAGCTTGACAGGTAGACAAGTGAGTGACACTCTGACATGTGGTGCATTGTTGTCACCTGTCAAGTCAGTCAGTGAGGCGTGACAAGGCTTGACAACCTGTCAGCTTGACAGGTGACAGCTTGACAGGTAGACAAGTGAGTGACACTCTGACATGTGGTGCATTGTTGTCACCTGTCAAGTCAGTCAGTGAGGCGTGACAAGGCTTGACAACCTGTCAGCTTGACAGGTGACAGCTTGACAGGTAGACAAGTGAGTGACACTCTGACATGTGGTGCATTGTTGTCACCTGTCAAGTCAGTCAGTGAGGCGTGACAAGGCTTGACAACCTGTCAGCTTGACAGGTGACAGCTTGACAGGTAGACAAGTGAGTGACACTCTGACATGTGGTGCATTGTTGTCACCTGTCAAGTCAGTCAGTGAGGCGTGACAAGGCTTGACAACCTGTCAGCTTGACAGACAGCTTGACAGGTGACGACACTCTGACATGT